>LPNX010841558.1:2731-245091 GCA_001517045.1 Pseudotsuga menziesii
GCCCAAGATCCTGAACACAGGTCTGAACAAAGACACTTTAACCTACAACCCAAACCGGCCAAAATACTTCAGCATGCAGACAGTAAACAATCCAAGCAAAAAGGCTCAAAGGGCTTCCGAAAAAGCACAAACTGTGATCAACAGAGGCATCCAGACAGGCCACACAACATTTATAAAGAAAATCCACTCGGAAACAAGGATTACCCAAAGCAAAGACCAAGCAAACTTTAACTTTAAAAATCTCCACTTCCAGAAGTATTCGCGACTGTCTATAAGGGCAGGCCGTGAATGACTCGCGACTGTTTAGTGAAGCAACCTGCGAATACAAGACTATATTCGCGACTGTCTAGAACAAAGGGGACCCGCGAATGAATCGCGAGTTGTATATAAGGATAGTCGCGAATACATCCTAACATGTCAAAAAATGGCAAAGTAATTAGCTGGATAGAGGCAGAATGTATTTCATAATAAGCCAAGCTATAGTGTTCTGGGTAAACCTCAATCCATAGATGTCCTTTTGTGTGCCAACATGAGGAATGTCGGCACTCGGATGGAGAGGTGTCAATCTGGTGTATAACATCGTTGGCACATACATTTCAACCCTTAAAGAGAACGGGTTAAAAAACAACATTTATGGGTCATACTTCCTGGTCTGCCGCTTCCTCTGTGGAATCGTGAAGTAATGGAAGGTATCGGGAATACTATTGGGAGGTTCGTCGCTGTCGAAGACGACTTCCTCCACTCATATGATAAACGAAAGGAAAAAATCCTTGTGGAAATGGACTTATCCACAGGTCTCCCAGCCGAGGTTGATATCATCCGCCACGAAAGGGTTATTCAGCAAAGACTCGACTATTTGAATGTGCCCTTCCGTTGTAGCAACTACAGAGCTGTGGGCCACCTCCGAAGGACTTGTCCAGAGTTCAGAAAACGGGATGCTTCTCCTATTCCAACACCTTCTTCTCAGGCATACGTACCTTACCCCTCTCCTATTTCAAAGGTTAATGATGAAGTCGAGCTCAATAAAGGTATGCTTTCTCAGGGTTGCTCCTTTTTTGATGATGCTACAGAGCAAGACCTCCTGTTTATTGACTCTGTCACTGCCTCGGGCCCTCCATATGAATCAGATGTGAACTTAGAGTCTCGGGTTATTGATACTGTGGCTAGTACGACAGCCTTGGGCCCCTCCTCTGGATCAAATATGAACTTAGAGTCTTGGGTTATTGATACTGTGCCTAGTAAGACAGCCTCGGGCCCCTCCTCTGGATTAGATGCGAGCTTTGAGTCTCGGGTTCTTGATACTGTGCCTAGTAAGACTCCTTTGACCACTACAGAGAAGACTCTTACTCCCATTGTGTCACTGGTCATGTTACAAGAGCCAAGGCATCCTTTAACGAATTCCCTTCCTTCTCCTCTTCTCAACTCTGTGGTGCCTTCCATTTTCTCGGAATTAGACTTCCCACCCCTACCTGGTTCCAGGCCTCCCACGGTACCTTCGCCTCCTTACAGTCCAGTCACTACCCCTTCCTTCGCGGATCCCTCACTTCAAACCTCTTTGGACATCTTTACTGATAAAACTCCACAATCTCCCTCGGTCCTCCCATTGGACTCTATACGCTTTCAAAATGTGACTATTTGGAGAAAAAAAAAAAAAAAGCCCCTCTTTCCTCCTCGGACTCTCCTCCTCCATACCCACATTATACTCCTCTTTCTGCAAGGCTGAAGGAAGCCGCTCGTAATATCCATTCATCCCCCCCTCGGGCCCTTAGAGCAAAGAAGCCCGTCTCATCTGGAACTTAATGAAAATTCTATCCTTTAATGTTCATGGCTTTGGAGGCCTGGCCAAACACAAAAGCCTCCAGAATCTTTTTATCTCCCTTTCACCTGATCTTATCATCTTACAGGAGACTATGACTAGCTCGCATCCTGCACTTCTGGCCTTTTCCAAACTGCGTCCAGGGTGGGAATACTGTGCTCTGAGCTCCTGAGGTCTCTCGAGGGGCTTACTAGCGGCATGGAACCCTCACTGTTTCAAAATTAAAGCCTTCAATACTGTGGCTGGGATTCTCCTTAAAGCTCAGGTCCGGGGTTCCTCTTTGAATCTCTCTCTTCTTAACTGTTATGGGCCTTATAGCAATCGTGAATATTTCTGGGAACTGGTTGATCAAGGTGGTCTACTCAGTCAACCTAATATGGTTTTAGCTGGTGATATCAATCTTACTTTAAACTGGTCTGAAGTCTGGGGGAAAAAGGCTCACCCTGATCCTCTAGCCCCTTTTTTCTCTCACCTCTTTTCTTCACATCAGCTTGTGGACATTGCCCCTGCCTCTGTTGGTCCAACCTGGAGAAATGGCCGCTCGGGTGATGATAGAATTAGCAAAAGATTGGATAGATTCTTGCTATCCTCCAGCCTCATTGACCATCTACCTCAACACAGGGTTTGGGCTTATCCCTCGGCCATCTCGGACCACTATCCGGTTATCTTAGAATGGAGGGAGAACTCTTCTCCTTGTGCCTTCCCTTTCAAATTTAACCACTCTTGGCTGGCTTTCGATGATTTTGTTAACATGATCATATTAGAGTGGTCTCACCTCTCCTTGGAACCCACCATTTCCTTTATGGACTCCTTTGCGTTGAAGCTTAGGATTTTGAAAGAGAAAATCAAAGATTGGACTCATCATAAGTCTCTTGAGTTGAAAGATAAGAGTATTATTCTTGAGAAAGAGATACATAATATTCCTGCCTCCTCCTGATCAGGTATCCTCTCCTCGGAGACTCTTTCCTCTCTCAAGGCTCTTCAAATGGATCTGAAAAATTTGAGGGATCATGAGATCCTTTATACCAAGCTAAAAAGCAGGATGATTTGGGCCACTTTGGGTGACTCTAATACCAAATTTTTTCATTCTGTCGCTTCAGCTAGAAAAAACCACAATGCGATTTGGGGTCTGAAGGATGAGGAGGGCTTGGTGGTTGAAAGCGACCAGGCTTTGAAAGACCTGGGTGTCAGGCACTTCCAAAGAATTTTCAAAGACGACAATCTTACCACTATTTCAGCTTAGTTGAATGTTATCAAACTTTACCCATCTTTTTTCTCCCCTAAGGCACGGTCTAACTTCAGCTCCAAGGTGACTCATTTGGAAATTGAAAGGGCCCTCAAGTATTTTAAGAAAGACAAATCACCTGGGCCTTATGGGTTTCCTGTAGATTTTTTTCTTGCTTTTTTTGATCTTTTAGGGGATGACCTGGTTCATTTGGTGGAAGAAGCTCGGATGACTGGGATGGTTCTGCCCTCTCTCAATTCGACTTTTATTACCCTCATTCCTAAAAAAGACAATCCTTCAACCTTTGCTGACTTCTGTCCTATCTCTCTCTGTAACTTAATCTATAAGCTGATAGCTAAGGTTGCTGCGAGTCGCCTCAAACCCCTTCTTGTCTGTTTCATTTCTACGCAGCAGTTTGGGTTCCTAAAAAATCGTCAGATCTCAGAGCCTCTGGCCATTACTCAAGAAGTTCTCCACACTGTCAAAACCAGGAACAAAAGTGCTCTTGTCCTCAAACTTGATCTATCCAAAGCATTTGACAGAGTCAACTGGTCTTTTATGAGGCTCATACTTCTTCAAATTGGTATGCCTCTGGAAGGAGTCAACTGGATTATGGGTTGCCTCACCTCGATCAATTTTGCTCTTCTCATAAACGGCTCCCCCTCTCATTTTTTTACTGCCTCGCGTGGCATCAGACAGGGTTGTCCACTTTCTCCTCTTCTTTTTATCCTTGTGATTGAAGGACTCAACCTTCTTATTGAGGATGCCCGTAGGCGGGGTCTGGTTAAAGGGATAAAAATTTCAAAGGACCTTTCCCTTACCCATCTTCTTTTTGTTGATGACGTGATTCTTTTTGGTTTGGGCTCTTGTGAAGAATGGATAGCTTTCAAAGTTATTCTGGATACTTTCTGCGAAGCATAAAAAATGCTCATAAATGCTGAGAAGTCTTGCTTTCTGTTTAACAATGCTGACGACGAGCTTCTAAACAGAATATCCTGCTCTTTATCTTACCAAACCCAGGACATATCTACGGGTTTTAATTACCTTGTTTACTTTATAAAACCTACAGGCTATATGGTAAAAGATTGGTTTTGGCTCATAAAAATGTTTGAGAAGAGGATACATCATTGGTCTTTCAAGCTCTTATCTTTGGGAGGGAGGCTGGTCCTTATCAAGGTTGTTCTGACCAGCTTACCGGTTTACTGGTTGTCTTTAGTCCCCATTCCGAAATCCATTTTGAAGAAGCTCAGATGTTTAATCTTTGGTTTTCTTTGGGGCTCCACGGGGATTAAGAAAAAATACCACCTAGCTGATTGGTCCTCTCTCTCCAAGCCTATTACTCAAGGTGGCTGGGGTATAAAAAATTTAGAATGGTTCAGTACTTCCTTAACACTTAAATCCTTTTTGGCTCGCTCTATGTGGTAATGGTCTCTGGTTCAAAGTGATCTCTGTGAAATATTTAAAGAATCACAATGGCCTGACTTGGTTTCGAGGCAAATCTTTCTCAGCTATGGGTGCCTCTGTTATTTGGAAAGGCTTTATAAATACCATCACTTGGCTAGGCAAGGGACTAATATGGATGGTAGGTAATGGTGAAAGCATAAAGGTAGGTGTGGACCCGATCTTGGGTATGGGCACATGTTTTGTTCTGCCACAGGACCTTCGTATTTATCTAGAAGATTATGGCATTACATCCCTTGCACATGCTAGAAATCATTCAAATGAAGCTATGAAATATTGGCTCTCAGCCACGGATTTGGATCTTGGTGGAGATTGGCATTCTCTCTGGGAGAATTATGTTAGGGGACTGGAACATGGGAGGATACGTCTTAGATCCTCACCTGATCACTTTCTTTTGACATACAGGAATTTTTCAGGTTCTATTATTGCGGCAAAGGTATATGAGTGTATGGTGGACCACTTAAAGGAGCCCGACATGGATTCATCCATTGTTTTTCAGGTTTTATGGAAATTCAATATTCTGGAAAAAATTCGTTGCTTTATCTGGCTCCTCATAAAAAATAAATTACTTACATGGGATCAGCTCATCAAACGCGGCTTACAGGGTCCTAGCTACTGTCAGCTGTGTAAAAAAGAGGAAGAAACTGCCCAACACCTTTTTTCTGGAATGCCATTTCACGAAGAATACTTTTGCTGCTGTTTCTGAACAGTTTAACTCCAGATCCTTTTATTATGCTTCCTCTGGTTCTATGGTTCGATTGCTTCTGGAACTTTGGGTTAGAAAACATTCTCTGAACTTTCCCAAGTTATACTTGCCGTTCTTTACTTTTTGGTCTATTTGGAAGCACAGGAATTTATGTATCTTCGAGGGGAAAACTCCAGCTGTCTATCCAGTCCTTTAGCATATTGATTTGCTCTTCCATACTTACTTTGTGCCTATAAAAAAGATAAAACACAGAATGGTAGGGCTGTCACCAAAAATGGAGTATCCCTGTGGGTTTTTTGATGGTGCAGCCACTAAGAACATAGGGGGGGCAGGCTTCATTTTGTACTTGAGTAGCTCCCACAGTATACATTTCACCATGGGCTGTGGAAGGAGTACTAATACAAAATCAGAGTTGATGGCTCTGTGGGCTCTTCTCTCCATCTCAAAGGTCATGGAAATTCCTCTTCACTCTCTTTTCGGAGACTCCCTTGTCATCATATCATGGGCTACAGGAAAAGGCACCTTGAACTTACCTCATTTGAGTCATTGGTGTGATGATTTAAGAGATTTACTACATAACTTTCCGGATTTGAACTTGAAACACATACACCGTGAGCATAACCAGATTGCAGATAGTCTCTCAAAATCTGCACTCTCACTTGATTCAGGCTTTGGGAATTTCCAGGAATTTTGGGATGACAAGATTACTCATCATGGTAATTTTCAGTTATATTAGTATGTGCTGGCCCTTAAACACTATTTTGATGTTATTAGCTGTGAGCTAAGCAATCCCATGAGGAGACGTTCTGTCATCTTTTTATGCTCATGTTTTATGTCATTTTTGTTCATATCAGGAAACCGATAAAAAATCTGACCTATCCATACAGGAGTGATGATAAAAGCCTGCAACAAAACAGGTTGTGCTCTCATGCCCTTGGTATGATGACAGTGTCTCGTTGGTCCAAGAGGATCCCTTTCTGAACATATCTATGGAGTCAGTCTCCGTTTGAATGTATATGATGATCTTTGATTCAATAGAATAATAGGATCTGGTATTTTTTCTGCTGAAAAAAAAGCAGATTATATACGTATGGTTTGATGTAAAAAAAATTAAGAAATAATAAAAAGATAAAAGTTCTAAGAAAATAGCGACTTTAACCAGTCCTTATATAAAGCCTTCATGCTTCCTTGGGATGTGATCCTCTGTTTTATACAAAACCAACAAATAAATATAATATAGTTCTCGTTTGATTATCGCCTCTGTAACACATGATTGATTCCTTTGCCCACTCATTTTACGGGTTACTGTAAGTTTTTAAATGGTTATAATTGAAGTATGTTTTTAAATATAGTTTTAATTATAATTTAAATATGTTTTTAAATATAGTTTTAATTATAATTTAAGTATGTTTTTAAAAACGTTTTATATGTTATAATGTTTAACATTAAAACAAAAAAATTGGTGAACTCATAAGTAAGGGATTTCATTTCATTAAAAGAAAACAAGTGTGGGTTCCGGATTTACTCGAGTATAAAAACTTTATTGTTATTATCAAAATAATTGACATAAGGGTTTTTGCTTAGTTATATACAACTTTATTTTCATTATCAAAGTAAATTCATTATTGTGTTTTTAAATAAATTCTTAAATTTTTAATAAATTCTTGAATTTTTTAATTTAGAATATTTAAATATAAAACATTCAAAGTGAAATCATATGTGATTGTTATGATGACAATGAGGATAGTTTTTTAATTTGGAACGTCCTTAAACTTTCTTGCTTTTTCATTTATTTATTTGTTTTTTTTACAATGTCCTTGTTTTTGGGGACGACTCTATAGCAGAATGAAAACATTTTGAGGATTTAGTCAACATTTTACGTAGTGTTTATGGTATGAAACTTAGTTTTCAAAAATCGAGTTTCTTACATTTATGTCATGACTTATTTACTAAAGATCATATTTATTTACTCTTTCCTTTTAAGATGTTTGACTTAGAGAAGGGTTTTAAATACTTAGGTTTTTATTTAAAACTTAATGGTTACAAGAAAGTCAACTGGACTTGGCTTCTTAAAAAGATAAAAGGGAAGACGGACATGTAGACCTGTGGACCTCTAGATGACTTTATTTAAGGGGAGGCTGCTTCTTATTACTTCTGTTTTAAAATATATTCCTGTATATTGGTTTTCTTTGTTCAAAATTCCAGAAGGAATAATAGAGAAAATGAGGAAAATGATCTTTCACTTCCTATGGGATGACAAACAAAAGGAGAATAAATTTCATTTGGTTAATTGGGAATTTTTATCAAAACTTAAGCTCTTTGGTGGCTGGGGGATTAAGAACCTCAGTCTATTCAATAAAGCATTATGTGCCAAAAGTCTCTGGCACTGTCTCTTTAAAGCTGGAATATGGGGAAATTTGGTAAGGAGTAAATACTTGAAGAGTATTTTGCTGGCTACTTAGATAAGATGTTATAGTAGGAAGTCTTCCCCTTCCTCAGAGATTTGGAGAAGTCTTATAAAAACCCTACCTTTCATTGCTCAAAATATTGGATGGTTGATTGGAAGGGGCGTTCAAGTCTTTTTAGGGATTGATCCAATTGTCGGGCTGTTGGACAACTTTTATCTAGTTGTTAATCTACTTAGGAATCCCCATCAAAGGAACATTGTTGTGATCAAACATGCGGTCAAGGTGAATGCAGAGTATGCCTTTGGTTGGTATTCGACTGCAGATTTAACTTTGCAGGGAGAATTGGTTGTTAAATGGGACGAATTTCTTTCCAGATTAAGCTTGGCAGGAATCAATTTATCAGATAGCAATGGTAATATTGTATAGTGCCTAAATAAGAAAAGGGGTGATGTTACTGCAAATTTGACCTATAATGCTCTTGCTGAGCAATATTTGACTAGGACTCCTACTTGGTGCATGCTTCTAGTCTAGAAAGTGAACCTCCCAACAAAAAATAAATGTTTCATTTGGATGAGTCTAAATAAGAAAATATTGACTTGGGATGGAATACTGAAAATAGGAGTTATGGGCCTAGGTAGATGTTGCTTCTGTCTTTCAGCCCTAGATTTGGTGGACCATCTCTTTAGCGAGTATATCTTTTTCAAGATTTTTGGATTGAGATCACTAAGAGTCTGCAGGTTATATTTAAGTGGGACAAAAGCAAGCTGGAAGAGAATTTATTTAGATGGAAATTTTCACATCCATTATTAATGTACGTTCCTTATGCTACACTTTAGGAAGTTTGGAGAGCTAGGAACTCCAATATTTTTCAGGAGGGACATATTGATGTTGTTCATGTCAGTATTAATGTTATGTCAAGGATTAAAGAGTATGGATGTGGGAACAAGAATTTCTCGATAAGAGTGATTCACTTTCCCTTCATGGATGGATTTGTGGTGACTGGTTTTTTTCATGGAGTTGAACAAAAGGGTGACTGTGGAGCAGGGATGGTTATTAAATTGTAGATGAATCACATTTTTTTAACTGAGAATGGAAGTGTGCAAAGGAACAAACACAAAGGCGGAACTGTTGGTTCTTTGGGGTTTACTATGGTTTGCACAAAATAATAACTTTTATATTTATCATATTTTGGGGGACTCAAAAGTCATTGTTGATTGGGAAAATCATGTCCATCAAATTCTATCACTGGATTTGTTTCACTGGCTTAGAAGGGTCAAAAGTTTACTTGAATCTTTTCCTCAAACTTCTCTCCATCATATTTACAAGGAATTCAATGGAGAAGCTGATACTTTATCAAAAAGGGCCATTGGAACTAAAAGTGGTTATATTTTATATGAGGAGTTTCTTGATGGAAACTTGATAGAATCAGAAGCTATGCGAGGTTACTAACTTTTGTGAACTTACTAAGTTTTATCTTTTACTTTTTCTCGTTATTGAGCTTTAGTAGTTATGTTTTCATACAGAACATTAAGTATCATGTTTTTGTTGTTTATGAATCTGGTGAACTAGGTTGGAGCACCATAGTCTTTTTGGTAGAATGAAAAGTTTGTTGAAGCAATTATAGCTTTGTCATTATGACATCTCTGTTTAGATGTAACTGAAAGAAAATATCTCTCTATATGTTTGTAATTATGATACAATTTTTAATATAAAAAAAGGTTGTTTTTTCCTTTGTGAAAAAAAAAGTTATTAATGTTTACTAAGACCAAAATATACATGATAATAAATAGTTCCATAGTATCTAGTTCTTGCATTCACTTTTAAGTTAATTTTTTTGCTATTTTCTCTTTGAATGGATCATCGAGATGAGAGAGGGAGGACCTTGACCAAAGTGAAATGGAAGCTTGAGAGTGAGTTCCCTTTCTTCATCAAATTCATTATTCCAAGATGTGCTTGGGTACAACACACCGTGCTTAATACTAACTTCTATATACTAAAATATAAGTCTATGGTTATGGACCAACTGTGCATCATGAGTTATATCTATCCATATTATTGGAGCCACATATGTTTCTTTGGATGGCTATTATCTTGTTGCTAGCTATGACACAGTCAATTTCAAAACAACCACATAATCTACCACAAAACTAAGGAGCAAGGTAAGGGTGGCCAAGAAGGGCATCCAACAAAGTGAGATTTGTTAAACATAGATTCGGCAAAAGGTGGAAAACAAAAACTTGTGTCAAGGGAATTCAACAAAGTGAGATTTGTTAAACATAGAGTCGACAAAAGGTGGAAAACGAAAACTTGTGTCGATCTAGTCTCATTATATGTTCAAATGTTGAAGTTGTATCTAAATTACATGTTATATAAGTTACAATCTCTATTTTCATTTAAGTAAATTCAATTGTTTGATGATATTCTTTTTCTTTTGGGTGGATAGTTGAGAAATGGTTTTGAACAATTCAAGAAGACCCCATAGAGAGAATCCTTTATAGCTTTAAGAGTAGCATGTTTTCTGAGATGACATGAAATTTGATTGACATAATAATGCAGGGCACACACATACTGAAACCAACTCAAGGATTATGTGGGCATTCTTTGATTTGGAAGTCTTTCTTGATCTAGCACTTGTCCCCTTTATCCAAATGGAGGATTAATTGTTGTAATTGTGATAACATATGTCTCCCTCTATGAGACTTAGATGTTGGACTATTGGGTGGGGTACTCATTTAAGACTATTGAGTTGTTAGATGAGGAGCAATGTATCCTAGCTCTACTCTTAATAAGTTTCTCATACACATTGCACACTACACCACTGCTTAAGCATTTACTAGTTCATCATCTACTACAAGGGTTTCTTTTGATAAAAAATGAGATTCTCATATGTAGGAAATGCCCTCTTTCTTTTGTTTAGATTTAAACATAAGAATCTAAAACTTAATTCAATCTTGATCTTCTCCAAGGAAAATTTAGGGGCAAAATTTAGCCCATGGGCTATTTTGTGACATTTTTGTTTTCCAAAAAAAGATTTGTCAATTTTCCCTTTTTTCAAATATGATTTGGCCAAATTCCATGGGACAATTTTTTTTACTCTAAAAATTGCCAAAATTGTCCAAAAACGATATAAAGTCCTTATAAATTTGAATATTTAAAAAAAAAAGTTGCCAAACATTTTATGGTTGCAAATTTAAGAATTAGTAAGACTCACCAAGGTTTATACACTTTGAAAAGATTATGGATCCTTAACATTTTCCCTGATCTTGTCTCATTTTTTTCTTTGATGAAGCAACCCTGGGGAAACCAATCAGATACTTCCCCTCATTTCGAGGATGCTACCTATGGTAAACCAGCCGGTTGCAGTTTTGGAAACCTAACCCTGTAGGGACATCTGGTGATGCCCTTTTATATGCATAGCCACTCGGGGATTTGACCCTAAGACCTTCTTATTGCAATTCATAACACTCAACCACTCGAGCTAACCCTCTAGGATTAACCTTGTCCCATTTACAAAATATGTGCATGTCCATTAGTTATGTTAGATTTTTATCATTTAAGCTATCATTAACTTAGGATCTTAACTGAGAGAATAACAAGCACAAAAATCAAACATATAAGACAATGAACACAAAGATTTTCCTCGGGGAAACCATAAAGGAGAAAACCCCGCAACTTCCTCAGAGATAGAATCAACACCAAATATCAAAGCCCTAAAAACAGTAAGATGATATCCTGATAGTAGTAGCCTCTTTCTCTCTAGCCCCATCAATTTCTTCTTCCTCAGCTATGCGTTATAATTGAGTGTGAGTGAGTGTGTGATAAATAGAGAGGCTCACTCTCTATTTATACCAATTCCCGACTTGATAATGACTCACTAAGGCTGACTTCTCTAGGAGAGTCTAATAACCCTAGTGCCCCGAAACTGCGGGGACTTTAACCCTTGGACAATAGGAGGGTTACCCACAATGACTTGACATGAATTTTTTACATTATAGAACCTCCCGATAGGAACATCGGGGCATGACATGGCTCAAATACATTACAGACACTTCTTGGAATAAACATCGAGGTACAAGACATAAGATATACAAGTGAATACATTCCGAAGCTACAAATACATCAACAAGTTAAACTTAAAATAGTATGAAATTGAGATATTCGATAAACTAAAACATTAAAGTGAATGAATATTATTATTATTTTTATTTTAGGAATACAACAACATAAATTATGAAGAAGAAATATGCTTTCACAACTAAATCTCAACATATTGCGTAACAATTCATAGAATGCAACCCATACAACACAATAGTGTTATTTCAACATGGTGAAAAAATGTATAAGACTATGGGGACCTTTGCTCACCACATCCTAAAATAATGAATATGTTATATTGTTATTTCAACCTGGTGAAGAAATGTATAAGACTATGGGGACCTTTGCTCCGTACATTCTAAAATAGTGAATATGTTAACAAAATATTGAAAGAAATAAGAAAATAGGTACAAAGGAAATATACTTATACTTATGAAACAATGGAACAAGAAACATTTAAGGAATATGATTAAACTTATGAAACAATGGAACAAGAAACATTTAAGGAATACGATTAAACTTATGAAACAATGGAACAAGAAATATTTAAGGAATATGATTAAGCTATAGTTCATTACAACTGATGAAACTCTTAAGACATGATGAATAACCATAGGAAATAAACTTCAAAATTTTTCTTTTGAAAAGCTATCCTAATCAACAATGAGAAATTTGTGTTGTGTTATACTATGTACTCCCAATTAATCTGTGTACTCACAATTAATCTGTCTACACCAAGAAAAAAGTGTGGCTCAAGAGAATTAGAAGATAGATGGAAAATCTTGACTAATCTTTCTTATATCATTGTAAATAAAGGGTAAACTCTCCTTCTTCTTTTTTAAAGCAAGCATCTACAGAGTTTCGAAGCAGTGACCTTAACTAAGGAGTGCCTTAACAGTACACCCATCCACTGTCTACTCTACGCTCCATAAGACAAAAGTAATCTTTCATTGCATAAATGTTTAAGATGTAATGTTTAAGTAAAAATGATAAACGAAATAATTGAAATGATATTATACAACTTATTTCATGAATTAATATCCTTGCAACAAGACGTATCATGATTTACATTCCTCCTCCCACTAAAGATGATTTAAAATAAAACTTGATGCTATGAAAAACAAAAGAACATATACACTTAAATGTATCATGATTTACATTCCTCCTCCCACTAGAGATGATTTAAAATAAAACTTGATGCTATGAAAAAGAAAAGAACGTATACACATTAAATGATACCTCAATGGGAGTGTAATAATAATAAAATACATGCCATTTGTTCAAAATCAATCCACAACTAAAAAGTTATTGACAAGTACAAATGCAAAGTAGGGGTAATGATAAAGTATTGTCAATATTTAGTGTAAGTTGCATATCATAGGTTTTTCTCTTCTATTATAACACTATGCTAAAATGAGAATTTTTTTCAGGTCGTGAATTTTGCACCATGGTGATAAAATGTATCCTTTCGTTAATATCTTATTTCGTTTAGGTAGCAAGGTTGACCATTCACAAACAAGTAAATGGTGACATTGAGAGAGTTGAACAATTATTTGAGCTCAATATCTGTTTATTTTCAAAAGATATCTAATAAATTGCTTACTTACATGATAGTCTCTCCATGCCTTAAAATACAAAGTGACAAATATAAGCCATAATTCAAAGGTTGTGTATTAAGTAAGTTGAAATATTATTTGAACCCAATGTCTCTAGTTTTGAACCCAGTGTGTTCAATTTGCTTTTGGATAGAAGCTAGTAAATCACTTACTCACACCCATGTCTTAAAAGAAAAATCATTTTCCTAATTGCCTACTTTGTATGAAATGTAAGGTTATTAAGGTATTTGCGAATCATTGAAGATTTTGTGTATTTTATTTTCATTATTGATAGGGTCTACCCCATTAGTGATGGGACGCCTAGTGTCTAATAGGTTTTTGACAAAGTAACTACCTACTATGTTGTTGATTCCCTTGTGACATCATATAAGAGTCAATACTGGCATATGTGATGATGGATCATTCTATGATTGTTGTTAGTTTGTTTCCTTTCATGTGTGTTACTAGCTCATCCTACCCTTAGTTGGCCAATTCATATATGATGGCGATGCTTTTCTTTGTTCATAATTATGGTTATAGCAAGTATGAATCATGTGTCAAAGTTTAGGTCATTCAAGTAAGTAAGTCAATCCTTTCCTTTTGAAGCAAATGGCCTATGTATGCATCTCATGTAGTTGAATGGGACTTGTAAACCATATCAGTATGATAGCCTTATAGCTAGGATTTTAACTAGGGATGATACCAAGGGTTGGGCTTATGTCTTGCACTAGCCATTATGGTATTAATACAACTAGTTTTCTAAGGCCAAAGCATTTGATACAATGTTACTAGTGATCCCATGACTATAATGAAAACTTTATAAGTAGTCTTTGGCAGGCCTTTGCCTTCCTATTATTGGTTTGATTATTTTGGGAGTGTATCCTTTTTTCTAAGGATATGTCTCATGATATCTTAGTATTGATTTATTATTTATTATAAGCATGTGGCATGTCATAATCAAGAGCATCTGAATTGAACTATTCCTACTAGGTATTAAATTCAAACTCAACTTGTAATATCATATATAAGTTTATTTGCTACCTTATATGCATTACAACCTAAATAATTTATTTCCACATTTTTAAGTTAGTCAAATCATCAATTAACATCTTTGATACTCAAACATACATTTATTCTAATACTTGGAAGATCATACTCTTGCCACCTAGATTTGGTCCAAACCTTATTGTATTTGGATCAAACAAATTTAGAAAATTCCATGTTTATGGAGATATTTCTTCAAAATAATAACTAATATCATATTTATTGACCACATAGATTACATAGATTTACTTAGTTATAGCCCAATTTGAAACAGACAAATTTAGAAAATTCCATGTATATGAAGATATTTCTTCAAAGTAATAACTAATATCATATTTATTGACCACATACATTTACTTAGTTATTGACCGTTTGTCTCAATCTCTAGTTACTTGACTTTGATTTAATCATATAGGAATGCATGGGCTTCTAACAATATCATGCATGCTTCCATAATTCGTTTCAAGGGTGCATGTTGCTGAGGATTAGATGACTACTTGACGAGCCTTTTTATAATCATGTTCTCAACTTTGACAAATGATTAAAATATGATAATCCCATAATTACTATTGAAAATTTAAAATTTATACATAAAAATAAAGATTAGTAAAAAATTCTTTTAAAACTATTGTAGAAGATAAGATATGATTTTTTTAATAATTAGTTAAAACAATTTGACTTCAACACTAAAACTATAGGCCGTAGTCCGTGGAGTAGCAGGGACTAAAAAGGTGATATTAATCAATATAATTGGATACTTTTCCATCCGCATATGTTGCCTTTTATCAATTCTTTTAATAAAATAATTGTTCTTCTCATTAAAAGTCTTTTGGAAAGTAATTATTAAAATGTTTTAAATTATAAATCAATATAAAAGTGAGGCACAGTTTATAAATCAATATAAAGGAGATGTGTGATGTTTGTTCCTAACATTGATGTGACATGTAACACAAGTTGGATTAGTAAAATATCTTTTTTAAACATAACAAAATATCAAATGAATATAGATGATGTGTAACATTCATGTTTATAAGTCTCTCTTATACATATACATACATTTCAAAGAAATTGTTATGTGATCTTTCCTGTCACAATAGCGATTGGTAACCTTGATGGACTCGACTGGATTTGAACATGTGACATATGGCTTCCTTGTTGACAATATGCCTTAGGTGGATGGTTCAATTGATTGAGACAACCCTTAAGGCTTATATTACGTGTGTATAGAAAAAAAATATCGAAAGTATCCAAGTGATGATTCCTTGCATTTATCAATGGCATCCCCATTAAACCTATATGCTTAATCTAATATGTCTAACTTTGCATCCAAATTAAACACTTAATGGAATAAAACTAGCTAAATGTTTAGAAACATTAACAACCATCAATTGAGCCCAACCCCTTCCCCCTCTCTCTATATATAAAACATTAGTGAATGATTGTTTTGAAAAGGAGGAAATTTGACTAGGTTTTTCTCTTTATAGAGAGAGAAAAAACCTTACAAAATCTTTCTTTATTTCTCTTTTTATATATAAATTTTGCAAATTCTTCACACACAAAGTCTACCATAGTGGTCGAAAAAGAGATTCAATTATGGAGCTTCATTGTTGTCCCAAAAAACCTTTGTTTGAATGTCATTACCTCGTGCAACTTTGGTAGTAGCTTCCTCATTAAACAAATCATTCTTTTATCCAACATTAAAATTAACCCTTACTGTACTTCCCATACAAATTCCTAATTTAAAAATCAAATATTTACTCATATAAATGCTATCCATTAAAAATTCCAAAAATTACTTAGTTCATTCACAATTTCTTAACTTTCATGTTAGGTATACATCTAAATCATTGACAAAGGATCTTATCATATTCTCGTTAGATGCCACATATAAATCCTATTATTGGCATCCCTTGTATATGAAACCATATATAGTATAAGCTTCGCTCACGAAAAGGTTACTTGCAAATATATATATCATGTTAGGTATACATCTAAATAATCGACAAAGGACCTTATCATATTCTTGTTAGATGCCACATATAAATCCTATTATTGGCATCCCATCACGAAAAGGGTAATCACAAATATGGTGACATCACACTCCACAGTGGACATGATATACTACAAGATGCTTACAAAACATGTAATCAATTTCTAAGATAAATTGGAAAATTTAATATATATATATTATAACATGATAAAAATAAGTTGGAAATGGAATCAAAAGATTTTATATGACGAGTCTTTAATGCTGGTTTACAAACTCTCGAACATGCTGAAGCTATTTTGAAAGCAACAACTTTTTGATTAAGGTAGAGATGGTTTGTGCAATTTTATTGTTTTAAAATTGAATGAAAATGTCAAATGAATGTAGCTTGGGTGGTTGGGAGAAATGAATGTTACCTTCGGCGAACAATACATGTTATGCAATGGAGCATTTAATGCGACGGCGGTCGCACTGTCCGCCGTCGCATTAAATGCTCCACTGCATAACATGTATTGCTCGCTGTTACCTTCTCCATCCAGGTTGTACTCTTGTAAGTGACATGATGCTCTTGTGGAGCCCTTTGTAATAAATGTTGTGATTGATGAGTTGACCATACTTTGATTTAGTTTGAATATCAGGTATTAGAATTTTCCATGGAGTAGCCCTCTAACAAATGGTGAACCACATTTGGAAAAAAAAAATTGAATGAAAATATATTTTATAATTTTTATATTTTTAAGAAAATATATTTTTATTGGTAAAAATGGCATAGAACTGAAAAGAGTCTTTTAGGATGGAATATATCAATGTAATCGAGGCATATAAGTTCGGAAGAATGTGGTATTTTTGAAAAATAATTTGTGTAAATGAAAAACACCTAGAGTATAATAATCAATTTTTTTTTGGTTATTTTATTATAAATTTAGTCCTCTATATTAAAAACAATTAAAATAATTTATTAAAGAAATTTATAAATATTAAAAAAAACAAATTTGTGTAGATGAAAAACAACTAGAGTATATAAGTCAATTTTTTTTTTTTACTATTTTTATTTTGTAGATTTCACTATAAATTTAGTCTTCTATATGACCTTGCTCGATTTCATCAGGGACAATCTCATACCAACACGACTCCTACACTTGTGAGTCAACCTGCGGTATGAAAAAACCCATTCCCATCACAAGGTTTAGTCATATGCTGGTGCTTCCTATGCCCTACGATGAAACACCCTTATTAGGGGTATACCAGACGATAGAACGCGTAGCCTACATTGATCCATATACTCCATCCCGTCATATAAGCAACTAGAGTACAAGCAGAGGCAGTTTACTAAGTGGATCCAGTCGATGGACCAGTTTACCTAGCAGTTTCAGTAGCAACACCACCAAAAGTGTGTCCCCCGCACCGGGCACTTCCATATTACCCATAACATGTATGCATTTCAATATAATAGGCATCATAGATATAGGTGGAAAAGTAGGGAGCATAGCTAACTAGAGCAAATGCATAACCGTTTCATCATCTCCAGCAAAGGCATAGAGAGCTATGAAGAACGGTTAAAATAATTTATTAGATAAATCTATAAATACTTAGTTAAAACAATTTATTAAGTAAATTTACAAATATTTTATAATATAAATCTTTATTAAATGAAATTTTTGGAATTAAAATAAAACTAAAAAATATAATATGTTTATAATTATAATATTTTTTATTAAAATCGCCTTAATTTGTGGACCCCACCTGGGATACATCAGCTCTTAATTGATTGGATTTTGGGTGTCGTCTCCTAACTAATCAGGCTTATGAAGAATTGAAATCAAATCACCTTACAAAAGAAACCCACACCTTAATTGAATAAACTAATAAAATCTAATATAATTATAATTATAATTTTATTCATAATTATATTATATTTAAAAAAAATTATGAAATTTAAAACTCAACTTAAAACCTTTTTTTTACTTTAAAACGTATATTTCCAAATTTTAATAAACAACAAAACAACTATTTACTTAAAATAGGTAAATGTCCAATAACATTTAACCTTTAGGATGCTCTCCACTTTTATCCCAAATCCCCATTAAACTTTAACCTTTAAGATGCTCTCCACTTTTATCCCAAATCCCCATTAAACTTTAAGATGCTCTCCACTTTTATTCCAAATCCCTATTAAACTTTAAGATGCTCTCCACTTTTATCCCAAATCCCTATTCAATCCCAAATCCAATACAATTGACTTTGTTTACTATCCTTTTAGTTTTCCACGTCCATACATGTTGGGAATCAATTCCAAGCTAACTTTGGAATTAAATGATTTTATAATACATATCATAAATATGTAGTATAAATATATTGACTTTGTAACAGATAGTTTATAATATATAAGTATATTCGCTTTGTAATAGATAATTTATAATATTAGTATAAATAACATATATTATAAATATATTGATTTTGTAAGGTGTAAGGGAGAGTTGACTTTGTAAAGTGTAAGGGAGAGTAGTATAGTGAAGGAATTCTATAATACATAATTTGTGGTAGTATATTTGTGTTTCATAAACTTTTCAGCGGGGCTGCTACGTATATGGGAAGAAATCATAGGGGCTTATTTGAAGAGACCGTACTTCATTCACTTTGATTATGGAGCTAACTCGATGGGGACATTAAGGGAGGTCTTTATATAGCAATGTATAGCCACTCGAGGATTTGACCCCAAGACCTTTTGCTTACAACTTGCAGCACTCAACCACTCGTGCTATCCCACTAAGCTTCCATAGTACATATACATGGTAAGAGTGAAGTATTCATTAATGTGGAGCAAAGAGTACATTAATTTGTTTATGTGGAAAATAAATCTATATGGATATGCCAAAGTAGGGATAATGTATAATATATTGATATCATTTATACGAGTCTTACATAAATGAGGATAATATTAGTCCATTGGATGTAGATTGTTACCCTCTTTACCCAGGTTCAATTTTTGTAAGTGACATGATGCCCTTGTTGAGCCCTTATGAATGAGTGGATTATGTAATCTGGCCATACCTTGATTCTCCGGAATAGTAGGTTTTGACATAATTCTGGGTGAAACGAGGACATTATTAATGGTTAAATTATGAGTACATAAGTTTCAACATAAATAAACAATAAACTATAAATAAAATGTTTATAGACAAATTCAAATATAAAAGGTATCTTTATTACTAGTAAATGTTTTATGATTATAATTTTATGTAGAGTAGTAAACATAATATTTGAATTTTATTCATTTAAACCATATTCTATTATTTATATCCTGTTATTGGTTGAGAAGGAAAACATGGGCAGATTTTTGAGCTTTATAATCATACCCATAGTAACAAGCCCTAACACCTCGAACTTGGATGCAAGATATGCTTCTAGCTTAGACATTTCGTGCCATAGTTTTTAGTTGTATGGGATGAGAGCTCATTGAAGATGTCTATGGGATCAGAGTCCAAGAACGATGCCCTCGTGGCTACTATGGGGTTGTGACCTGCCAAAGACTAAGTTAAGAAAGCCTCCTAGGTTTAGGATGGTATTCATTTCATTGATATCACTAAGATGATGTTCAACACAAACCTTCTAATGTAGAAGGGAGTCACTACAGACTTTTAGGTCATTGAGAAGTGATTCTTTGGGAAATATAGATGAAACTCTTCGACTCAGTTCATATTTTAAAGTCTTAGATACAACAGAGGGAGGGGATCCCTCTAAGACATTAGAAATATCTTTATTCAAAAAAGTATCTTTACGATTGTTTCTTTCTCATGAATTATGGCATCAACAAGGATTTTATCATGCATATGTTTTTTTAGCTTTCTTAGAGGATCCCAAGCTGCATATGCACCATCCTTCTATCCTGTTATTTTTATTTTGTAAATTTCATTATAAATTTAGTCCTCTATATTTCGTGATTTTTATATTTTTATTCGTAAAAATGGTACATAAGTGAAAAGAGTCTTTTAGGCTGGGATATATCAATGTAATCGAGGCATAATTTTTTTTTCAAAAAAAGACACACACATATATATAATAATTAAAGTATATTAGTCTAATTTTTTTTTTGTTGCTATTTTTATTTTATAGATTTCACTAGTCCTCTATATGAAAAGCGGTTAAAACAATTTATTAAATAAATCTATAAATATTTAGTTAAAACAATTTATTAAGTAAATTACAAATATTTTATAATATAAATCTTTATAAAATGAAATTTTTGGAATTAAAATAAAACTAAAAAATATAATATGTTTATAATTATAATATTTTTCTATTAAAATCTCTTTAATTTGTGGGAGTGGACCCGACCTAGGATACATTAGCCCTTAATTGGTTGGATTTTGGGTGTCACCTCCTAACTAAATTAGGCTTATAAAAAATTGAAATCAGATCACCTTACAGAAGAAACCCACACCTTAATCGAATAAACTAATTAAAATTAATATAATTATAATTTTATTTATAATTATACTATATTTTAAAAAAATATAAAATTTAAAACTAAACTTAAAACTTTTTTTACTTTAAAAAATATATTTTCAAATTTTAATAAACAACAAAACAACTTAAAATAGGTAAATGTCCAATAACCTTTAACCTTTAAGATACTTTCCACTTCTATCCCAAATCCCTATTAAACTTTAAGATGCTCTCCACTTCTATCCCAAATCCCTAATAAACTTTAAGATGCTCTCCACTTTTTTTCCAAAATCCGTAATCCAATACAATTGACTTTGTTTACTAACCTTTTAGTTTTCCATGTCCATACATGCTGAATCAATTCCAAGCTAACTTTGGAATTAAATAATTTTACAATACATATTATAAATATGTAATATTGACTTTGCAATAGATAGTTTATAATATATATTAAAATTATGTAGTATAAATATATTGACTATGTAATCGATAGTTTATTATACTAAGTATAAATAATATATATTATAAATATATTGATTTGGTAAGGTGTAAGAGAAAGTTGATTTTTTAAAGTGTAAGGGAGAGTAATTGAAGGAATTTTATAGTACATAATTTGTGATTCATAAATCTTTCAGCGGGGCTTCTATGTTCATGGGAAGAAATCACATGGGGCCACTCGAATGGATCACACCCCATTCGCTTTGATTATGGAACTAACTCGATGGGGACATTAAGTGAGACCTTTATATAGCAATGTATAGCCACTCAAGGATTTGACCCCAAGACCTTCTACTCACAACTTGCAGTACTCAACCACTCGTGCCAGCCCGCCAAGATTCCATAGTACATATACATGGTAAGAGTGAAGTATTCATTAATGTGGAGCAAAGAGTACATTAATTTGTTTGCGTGGAAAATAAATCTATATGAATATGCTAAATTAGGGATAATGTGTAATATATTGATATCATTTATACGAGTCTTACAAAAATGAGGATAATATTAGTCCACTGGATGTAGATGGTTACCCTCTTTACCCAGGTTCAATTTTTGTATGTGACATGATGCCCTTGGTTCAATTTTTGTATGTGACATGATGCCCTTGTTGAACCCCTATGAATGAGTGGATTATGTAATCTAGCCATACCTTGATTCTCCAGAATAGTAGGTTTTGACATATTTTTCTGGGTGAAAAAATGAGGACAATATTAGTGGTTAAATTATGAGTACATAAGTTTCAACTTAAATAAACTATAAACTATAAATAAAATGTTTATAGACAAAATTCAAATATAAAAGGTATTTTTATTACTAATAAAATGTTTTATGATTATAATTACACCGTAAGGCGTTTAACAAGTGGAGTCTACTCTCCAAAATAAATGCTTTTTGGTTTTTCATCCGTCGATATTTCTCGTCCGACGATTCGGATAATCTCCATCATTGGATCAGGTTCGGTGCCAAGGTTTGGTGCATAGTAGTGGTTGAAGCATCAAATACAAAGGCCGTAGTCGCACAGGTAGAGTCGACCGACAGTGACAGCATGGCCCAGGGGACCTCAGCTTAACCATGGGCTAAGGTCCAGTGAAAGATGAAGAAGTCACAGGCCAGGGACTCCGGCTGCGTGAAGCAACAAGAACAGCGAGATGGGTTAAGGTCCAGTGAAAGATGAAGAAGTCGCAGGCCGGGGAGGCCTTACACTCTCTGCGCTCAGCTCTCAAACAACGCTCTCAAACATGCCGGGGAGATCCTCAAGTTTGGCCATGATGGCAGCAAGCTGTTCATGGTACTGTAATTCCTCTGCCTTCAATTTTTGTTATTATTGAATTCCATATTTAGAATTTCAGAATAAAATCCATTCAGTCAGATTTAGATTCTTAGAACAAAATCATAATATGATTGATATTGTGCAATGGGTTGATGGGATTGAACCCATAACTTTTGCCGCTTGAATATGTGTCTTTTGATTGCAAGATATGTGGTTGGATTTGCTCTTCTTAAATCACCCTGTATATAGGACTGGCTGTGGGAATCCACTCTTGAGTCTCAAACTGTGGCTTTGATTGGGAGGCGACCATTACCCATGGAACCACTAGAGTATGAAAGACTGCCTCCTGGGGGGTGAGTAGAGGGGTTACCTGACCATGGCTGCATAACCTTGCAGACTACAGGACACCATATGGCCCCGAACCACTCGATCTTGTGAGAGGAAGGGTAACCCCAGGCATTTCTGAAACACTGGCCACAGTAAACCGAAGAGAGGGCCTTTGTGAAGGGTATGAACTCTACACCAAATCACGTCTATTGGAACAACATGAGGGCATTGAGTCTGCCACTTGAGATGAGGTGATGGTTGTCTGGCCACCCTCTGCAACCCTAAGAAAAACATGCTAAACACACACAAAAAATGAGAGACTGCAGGCATAGTAAAAGTTGAAAACCTTGGCGAGGAGAAACCCTACCAGGTACACCATCTTGCAGAGCTCTTTAGCTGTTCAGTTAGTGAAATGAGAGAAGACAGGTCTAACAGGGTCTTCAAGGCAAGTTACCCACCGTCTTCCATAGTCCGAGTTTCAAACATGGCTGCTTCTCGTGATCTCCGTTCTGGTTTTGCTGACGCTTTCTTCCAGTTCAGCCATGATCTCCGTTCTGGTTCTGCTTACTCTTTCTTCAGTTCAGAGCGGATGTACCAAGCCCAGCCACATCCAAGGGCAGACAGAGCAAGAGCGATGGCAATGGCAATGCCAGTGAAAATGGTGAGTCGAGTGGCATAAGTCCATACACCATTCTCAAAATGGTCAAAGCAGAGAAGGACCCCAAATGGGTGCTTAGAGTATTCAAGAAAGCCTGTAGCGTAGCTGGTTACAGACCCATTCTTCCCCTCTATGATAAACTTATCGAGAAATTAGGTCGCGGGAAGCTCTTTGCAGAAATGGTTGAAATTCTAGAGCAAATGAAATTAGAAAGTTGTAAGTGTACAGAAGGATTTATGGAGGAAGGGCACATGCATGCAGGAAATGTGGCATTTTTATGTGATCCCAGTGAAGGAAAGAGGACTAGGTAAACCCTCAACCTTTGTGTATGTGAGATTGGCCCCCTTTTTTTTTCTCGTAACGTGGTGAGAAGGTGGATTGGGACACTAGGAAATGAGGGGTGAACCGTGGTCTCTCGATATACAGGCTATGCTACCAACTATGCAGTGCTTCCTATGCCTTTAAAGCCATGAAGGACCCGCCAGGAGAGGAGCTCGTTGCCACAGGGAGGGGTCGACTCAAAGGGGCTACAGGTCACAAGGACTAATAAAATGGGAAGGGGAAGAGGCCGGTATGATTTTACTTTCGTAAATAACGTAGAATCTATATGGTTAGAGATGCGGTGCTAAGCAGTATATAGCCCTCTCCATGCATAAGGAGTTAACATTTAAAATTCTATTGTATTGGAGGAGCATTGCATTTGGTACAAATCCAAGAGGTAAAAATATGAGAGATAGCAGAGGATGGATGGTACAATCAGCAGGTGTTTTCATAAGAATACGAATAATATTGTTGTTGATGATGAGTGGAAGCAATGCCATTGCAGTACACTGTTTGAAGAATCCATTCAACGTGTCGTATGATCATCGGGTCCTCATCATAGATGGCCAGAGACAAATGCTTATATCGGCGGGAGTCCATTATCCTCGCGCTACACCCGAGGTTTCAATTTATTCTCCAATTTTATTCAATTTAATTTTGGAAAACATTGCTGTCAAAATGATGTTCAGCTTTCATCGGATCTCCTTTACTATGCCGCCTGGACAGACACTTTTAAAATTGACGCAGAGCATATATCTCTATTTGGAGGGTTTTGTGTAAAAGTAGTTGTGTATTTTAGTCGGTTGTAGATGTCTGTGTGTTTGGCAAGCTGATAACCTTACATATGTTTTTCGGCAAGTGGATAAAATAAATCATTATGAATAATTGCACCTACAACACTCTTACATCCTAGGTGGGAGGGATGTGTAAGTGCACTGATAACTCTATTTGAAAAAAAAAATGCAAATCCATTGCTATATCAAAATTTAATTCTTCTCAAAAATTTTATACGAGGCACGAGGATTTGAAGAGATTTAGCTTCCCAAGTGGTTTACAATTTGCTCCAAGACCTTGAAGAGATAAGCCGATGCAATCTCGATTGAAGCCAATTCAAGTTATTTCCTACTATTTATTTTTTATAGAAATATCACTCGATAAAAGGGGAGCATAAGCAAGTTCTTTATAAAGCCAGGAAGCAGACCCATACCTCTCACCGGCCGTGGGAATGAAGAGGAAGGGTTCAATAAGAGGAGAGCGAACTCAAGTGAGTCCTTTTTATAGTACTCCACGAATCACCCATATAGATGCCATCAGTGCCCTTGAACTTACTACCCTACTCAGAGAACCCTCACTAGAACATCCCTCTTAGGCAGTCTTCTTATTAGCTTCGAGAGAAGTTACCTTCATTTACTCGGCATAGTTATATATATATATAAACTTTGAAGTTATAATTAAATATTGTTATATATAAACTTGATATTAATAAGTTAATTGATTTTTTTTTAGCAGTTTCTTAAATTGAGGTAGTTTTTATAAAATGTAATGGTTAATAAAACAAACTATGATTTTTTTATTACTGTAAAAGTATAAAAATACATTTTTTACAATGATGTAAGTTTATAGAAATTTGTTAAAACTTGATATCTCACAATGTCTCCTCATGTTTCCAAATATCCGCCAAAGAAACATATTGTTCATCTGCTTAGCTTTTATCAGGTAGAGCTTATATCTTAATGGTTATCCTTCCTCAGGTTTCCTAATATACTGAAAAAAACATATTGTTTGTCTCCTTACTTCTCATGTTTCCTAATATACAACAAAAAAACATATTGTATGTCTCCAACTTATATCTTACAAGTTATCCTAGTACATTTATCAGGTAGAGCTTATATCTTACAAGTTGTATATTTATCAGGTAGAGCTTATATTTTACAAGTTATCTTTGTAGTATTGTGCATTTATCAGGTAGAGCTTATATTTTACAAGTTATCTTTGTAGTATTGTGCATTTATCATGTAGAAAGCTTTTATATTGGAGAATGTTGTTGAAGGATGGTAATTACAAGAAGTTGTTAGCTTTGTGTGAGTCCTAATCAGTTTATGAATAATAAAAACATAATGAAGTGTTGTTTGCTTCTACCGTGTATTTTCACAGGCTAAAATTTTTCATTAAAAAACATTGTATCATATCAAAGGCAAAACTTTTTAGTAAAAGAAAAAGTAGAGAGAAGAGACCTGCCACTCGGAATTCATAGCTAAACTTTTTAGGAAAGCACTGTATCATATCAAGGGAAAAACCTTTTAGAAAAAGGAAAACATATCTGTCACTTAGAATTCACTGGCCAAACTTCTTTGAAAAACATTGTATCATATCAAGGACAAAACCTTTCAAAAAAAGGAAAAACAAAGAGAAGAGATCTGCCACTCAAAAGAAGTTTTGCTAAGATATATCCGAAGATAAGCTAGTTAGATAAGATATCTGAAATTATGATAGTTTAAATAGAGAAACTTATGAAAGATGCATACAAGCTTGGCTTTAACTGGGGTGATTTTCAATAATTCTTAGTTTTGGATTTAGCTCGGCTTAAGGTTTAGGTGCTTCTGCCATGAAGTCTTTACAAGTGGGGAAAACCTGTAATGACCCAATTTGAAAAAAATGCCTTGATTAGTCTTGACTCTAGGGGATTCGAATAGCACAAGAGGGTCTTGAATTGGTTAGGGACTAATGTGGGGATTCTTAGGACCACTTAATGGACTCTCTAATAACTTTATGACAGGTTATAGACATCTGCAACTTGATTTGGGGACATTGGTAAAAATGTAACATTACTAGTAATTTATGGTACAATTCCCCTAGGGTATGGGCAGAAATGGCTCTCCAACTCTTATGCAACCCTCCCAACTTGTTAAACAGATTATAGGGACTATTATTATACTTCATTTACTGTCATTTGATATGGTTAAGAGTTTTGCCACAAAGGTTTAAAGCTTCGAATATTCATATTCGAATGCATAAATTTAGTGGTATTTGCTTAAGAGAAATGACATGTAACTTGATTTACTTTGACTCACAAATGGTGTAAACAATGGTTCTGAATAGAGAACAATGAATATAGACCATTAACAACATGGATAGGAGCTACGTTGTGGATGTCGAAGAGGAGTGGGTTGTGGTGTGAGGAGTAGTGAGTAGCTAACAAATATGCCCATGTGAAATGATCGATGGCTCTCGCTTTCCATGAGCGTTTAGATTATGGTCTTAGCATCAAATGTTTCCATGGTTACACCCGATAGGTGGACAAAACAAAAGCCTTCTTTTTCATCATAACCATAGAGTGCATGTTCAATTATAACGAAAAATCACTTACTTCACCTTTGACTGCAAGCAGCTTTTATCAAAATCAATTATCCTAATTTGTGCAAAGTTATTCTTGATATAATATTTTACTCCCTAACCTTTATCAATAATGAATTATTTTTATTTAATTAGTAGATAGATCCATAAAATTTTGCATCTACAATGAACTACAAAAACTAACAATTCATTGTCATTTCCATGAGAGGAAAATAAAATTCATGATTACTTTTGAAATTCCGATAATGTAATGCTCAATTATGTGAAGAATATAATGTTTTAAATTTTTGTATCAACCATAAGATTTTATTTACTAAAAGTTGTGGTTTAACACTTCAAATTGTCTTTCTTGTTGTATATGTCGACATCTCCTTGCTTAGCTTACAACACAACGTTCTTTTATTGGACCCCTAGGTACAACCGTTGAAAGGAAACTTAACTGCAGTAGGATCTAGTATGGTTGTCAAGGGTTTGGCAGCTGCAATTTGAGAAACTTGCTTGATAGCTAAAGTATTATTGGCAAGAAAAATAGAAGTTAGTTGCAATCTACCACAAAGAAATGTTTGACAGGAAAGACTGCTCATTTGTGGAAATTTTACCTGGTTCTTCTCATTTGGACCATCAATGGCTACATAATCAATGGTATTTTTTCAAATGTTTGTTAGAGTTGAAGAAATTTTGAGTGAAGTTGGATTTCGAAGAAGAAAAAATTGATTGTCAGGAAATGGTTCCATGTGACCGGCAAAAGGCAGCAATGCATGATACTTGGAAAGGAGTTAGGTTTGTAAGGATAAAAGAACATTACTATAAACAAGTTCCGTAACCATAAACCTTACCCAGCTTCAGAAAACGCAAACAAACTGAAAATTGCAGCTTTTACATCATCCTTGAACTTAATAAGTGGATGGAACTGAAACTGTCACAACTATCACAAGACGGAAAAATCCACAGGAGTAGGGGTTTATTACCTTTCCTCTCGGCTCTTTGCTATTTCTTCACTTCTATTCTTCTCTAAGCAAACACAATTCTCTTCACCTCTCCTCTCTCTGTTATTTCTGCGAGGCAAATTCGGCTCAGTGCGCAGAGCTACGCGGCTCAGCGTGCACAAAGCTATCCGGCTCAGCGAGCGTAGACGAATCCAGGGCTCTGCTCTTTGTCTTTCAGTACTCTCAGATCTTGTTGGCTCTTGTTTTCTTTTTCCACCAGCCAACACAAACAACAAGAGTTACCTTTACCTTTCCGGTCCTGGTTCTTGAATCAACAAATCCACAGATGCAGCGACAGAAGCAGTAATGGCGGAATGCACTGTGCAAATTTAGATCGTGCAAATTTAGACCGCTTGACCGTAAGAAGCAGCAGTAATGGTCATCCGTTGATATTTCTCATCCGACGATTCAGATAATCTCCATCATTGGATCAGGTTCGGTGCCAAGGTTTGGTGCACAGTAGTGGTTGAAGCATCAAATACAAAGGCCGTAGTCGCACAGGTAGAGTCGGCCGACAGTGACAGCATGGTCCAGGGGATCTCAGCTTAACCATGGGCTAAGGTCCAGTGAAAGATGAAGAAGTCACAAGCCGGGGACTCCGGCTGCATGAAGCAACAAGAACAACGGGATGGGTTAAGGTCCAGTGAAAGATGAAGAAGTCGCAGGCCGGGGAGGCCATACATTCTCTGCGCTCAGCTCTCAAACAACGCTCTCAAACATGCCTGGGAGATCCTCATGTTTGGCCATGATGGCAGCAAGCTATTCATGGTACTGTAATTCCTCTGCCTTCAATTTTTGTTATTATTGAATTCCATCTTTAGAATTTTAGAATAGAATCCATTCAGTCAGATTTAGATTCTTAGAACAAAATCATAATATGATTGATATTGTGTAATGGGTCGATGGGATTGAACCCATAACTTCTGCCGCTCGAATATGTGTCTTTTGATTGCAAGATATGTGGTTGGATTTGCTCTTCTTAAATCACCCTGTATATAGGACTGGCTGTGGGAATCCACTATTGAGTCTCAAACTGTGGCTTTCATTGGGAGGTATATGTTGCTTCAATTAGCTCATTGAAGTTTAAAAGATGAGAGAGAAAATCACATATATTGTAGAGAAATGTCTGGCACTCTACTTGAATCGCATAAAATTAGTTGTCTGGCAATTACAGTACCATGAACAGCTTGCTGCCATCATGGAAAAACTTGAGGATCTTCCCGGCATGTTTGAGAGCTAAGCGCAAAGAGTGTAAGGCCTGCAGGATATTCTCCTAGATCAGAGAAAACAGTGAACGAGATAGTGAATGCGATTATGAGAATGCATAGATCTCTTCCTCCCAGGCCTAGTCTTGAGGAAGTTGAGGCTGCCATTGCCCTAATAAAGGATGTACAGAGGACAGAACTGTCTCGCTTAGAAATGGTTCAACGGAAACCCAAACCCCCTGGTGTGCCAGAAGAATTATTCTCTGTATTGCAGGAGAATCTCATTTATTTCCAGGGCAACGAGGAAAAACGTGAAGTTTTATCCCTTCTTGATTTGGAGCAGTGCCATCGCCTATTTGATGATCTATTGCAAAAGCCCTCTGGGGCTCTTTCTCAGACTGCCCAAGGCAATTCAAGGCCTTCTGCAGTTCGATCCTTTCATACAAATGGAGTTCGAGTGCTCGGGAATGGTGAAGAGGTTTTCTTGAAATAGTTAGAAGTGAAGAAAAATCAGGAGGTGGGTGGTATTCCAGAATACAGTAAATATGATAGCTTTATCCAAAACTCAGAAGTGTCACATTCAGAAATGGGAATTCTAGGATCAGGAAAAGACAAAGTTTCTCTGCCAATATCTTTTGTAAAACCATCTGCTGGAACATGTTGGTTCATTTTCTTGATAAAACGTTTGGCTCTTTGTTTTTTGTTTTGAGTGAAACAATTTAAATCCTTCAAAGTAATTTACCCCTATATTTCTACATTATTGGATTTTTTCATCTGAATCTTTTAGACACTTAGTGCAGTATATTGGGTACAAAATGATAAAATTTATTGTAAGAATGTACTGATTCTTTGTCTGAAAAGGTGGGTTTAGAATCCAGAATCCTTTATCACTTATTTCATCCACTAATTCACAACTTTGCAGAGTTATCTGTTCAGAATTATGTCCAGTGTAAAGCAAATCTGTCTAAGGGCTGTTTCCACTTCTTGTTAAATTAAGATGTCTAAGGGCTGATTTGCAGTAAGTTACTGTTTTCTAAGGTGATTTGCAGTTTTCTTATCAATTTTGTGTAGTTATATCAATTTCAATTTAGGTAGGCTATTCCATCGTTTTGCAGAGCTTAGCACACCATGAACATGATTTCTCTGAGGCGATCCTTCTACACACGCAGGCCACCACCCAGCTGCCCAAGGGATCCCACATGAGTCAGATTTAGATTCTTAGAAAAAAATCATAATATGATTAATATTGTGCAATGGGTCGATGGGATTGAACCCATAACTTCTGCCGCTCGAATATGCGTCTTTTGATTGCAAGATATGTGGTTGGATTTGCTCTTCTTAAATCACCCTATATATAGGACTGACTGTGGGAATCCACTCTTGAGTCTCAAACTATGGCTTTGATTGGGAGGCGATCATTACCCATGGAAACACTAGAGTATGAAAGAATTCCTCTTGGGGGGTGAGTAGAGGGGTTACCTGACCATGGCTGCATAGCCTTGCAGACTACAGGACACCATATGGCCCCGAACCACTCGATCTTGTGAGAGGAGGGGTAACCCCAGGCATTTCTGAAACACTGGCCACAGTAAACCGAAGAGAGGGCCTTTGTGAAGGGTATGAAATCTACACCAAATCGCATCTATTGGAACAACACGAGGGCACTGAGTCTGCCACTTGAGATGAGGTGATGGTTGTCTGGCCACCCTCTGCAACCCTAAGAAAAACATGCTAAACACACACAAAAAATGAGAGACTACAGGCAGAGTAAAAGTTGAAAACCTTGGCGAGGAGAAACCTTACTAGGTACACCATCTTGTAGAGCTCTTTAGCTATTCAGTTAGTGAAATGAGAGAAGACAGGTCTAACAGGGTCTTCAAGGCAAGTTACCCACCGTCTTCCATAGTTCGAGTTTCGAACACGGCTGCTTCTCGTGATCTCCGTTCTGGTTTTGCTGACGCTTTCTTCCAGTTCAGCCATGATCTCTGTTCTGGTTCTGCTTACTCTTTCTTCAGTTCAGAGCAGATGTACCAAGCCCAACCACATCCAAGGGCAGACAGAGAAAGAGCGATGGCAATGGCAATGCCGGTGAAAATGGTGAGTCGAGTGGCATAAGTCCATACACCATTCTCAAAATGGTCAAAGTAGAGAAGGACCCCAAATGGGCGCTTAGAGTATTCAAGAAATCCTGTAGCGCAGCTGGTTACAGACCCATTCTTCCCCTCTATGATAAACTTATCGAGAAATTAGGTCGCGGGAAGCTCTTTGCTGAAATGGCTGAAATTCTAGAGCAAATGAAATTAGAAAGTTGTAAGTGTACAGAAGGATTTATGGAGGAAGGGCACATGCATGCAGGAAACGTGGCATTTTTATGTGATCCCAGCAAAGGACAACCTTGAATGGATATTAATTCATAAAGAATGACAAAATAAATATTAGTTCCACAAACTTGGCAACAATTGATGGCAATGTGCAGTGCCACTGAATTGTTCCATCAAATTGAGCTTAACAATATATACTGTCACTGAATTATTCCACCAATTGGAACTCTATGTTAGTATAAAAAAGGAACAAAACAATATATAGTGTCACTTAATCATTCCATCACTGGTCTTGTTTTCCACACCTTTTCCACCTACCAACTCCTCCCACAGTCCTTCTCTTCTATCCCTTCACCGTCCCTACCTCCTTCACGCGTGGACACATCCTACCTCCCCCCAGTCTCCCTACCATTCTCCTTCTACGCAGGCAGGCCACCGCCCAGCTGCCCGAGGGATCCCACATGAGCCTGGGCTGCATGCACACCACGTGTGGGCAAGCATGCAACCAGGCGACCAGTGCCTGTTCTTCCAAAATGAGCTAGCCCTCACCGGTGCGGGGCAAAGTTCAGTCATTCCTCCAGGCCTGGTGTGGAGCCAACAACACCAAGGGCATCGAGCGAATCCCCACATCGAAAACACCTGCAAATCCTCATACCATTAGGAGAGGAGAGTATTTTTTATTTTTACGTCGTAATTCTGGCATACCTGCTCTTCCATAGACCCTGATAACATCAGCAAAAACACCAGGGTGGAATTTGAAGGGCTCCTATTTCATTCGGTTCAGTAGAAGCTCCATGGCTTTAAACTTGTGGGCGTGTCCCAAAATATGGATCATAACCGCGTAAGTTGCTTGATTGTGGAGAAAGCCCTTCTGTCGTAAGGCTGCATTGAAGATGTTGAGGGCAGCTCGAAAATCGACTCTTTGTTTTTGTTGTTTGGGAAAAGATAATATCTGGTTCCACATATCAAATTTTACAGGTATCTTGCAGTTTCCACATATCAAATTTTACAGGTATCATCTTATTCTTTGTTTATCAGGCCATACATTCTCCTGTATCTTTGTTTATTAATGGAAAACCTGATTGCTGCTTCTGCTTCTTCCTCTATGGCCTCATATTCTTATGATGTTTTTATAATCATCACCGTGCTGATACAAAAAACACAATTGCCAGCCATCTGTACAGACGGCTTTCTAATCAAGGATTGAGAGTTTTTTTGGACAAGGATGAAATGAAGAAGGGAGACAAGATCTCCTCCCAAATAGAACAAGCTATCAGTGATGCTTCTGTGCACATAGCAATATTTTCTCTAAGGTATGAGCAATCTGATTAGTGCTTGAATGAACTTCTCCTCATGAAAGATTCATTGAAAAACACCAGGGTTACCATTTTTCCAATTTTCTACAAGATTGACCCTTCTGTGGTCCACTGGACAAACAAAAAAGGAGCGTACTTTGAAGCCCTGTGGGATCTTGAACAAAAAACAACAAAGGACTCTCAAACTGGTGAAGAGATGCCACGCTACAGCCTTGAAACTATTCAGAGTTGGAGAAACGCACTTTCTTTTGCTGCAGATCTCAGCGGTTTCATAGTGCGTGGGTGAGCTCCATCTCTCACTGCCCCTTCCATTTCATTTGTTCGATTGGCATTCGCTGCATGATATATTTATGTAGGATTTTCTCCCTTGCATATTTACTGATCTATTCAGTGACGAGGACGATGAAGTTGAGCTCTTGGATAGCGTAGTGGAAAACGTACTGTTGAATTCAGTTAGAACAACATCGAGCTCAAATCGGGGCGGCCGATAAGGGTTCAAATCCATTACGATAGCTGGAACAAAACCCTACAAATATATGCCGCCTATGCGGATCGACCAATTCGCTATGCGGTCATCTTGAACACCACAATCGAGCTATCAAGCAATCCAATATGCACAAAACATTCCCAATATTTATTTAAATTACTTATAGATACCTAGGGGTGCAATAAAAGAACGCCGTGTTGTAAGCTAAGCATGAATTTGAAGTGTTGAATCACAAATTTTAGTTAATGATTTCTGCAACATTCAAATGAGCAAACCGGTTGCTCTGACACCATTTTGATACTGGCTTACACTTCTACCTGCATATAAATACCCACTCTGTCCCAGCATTGATGCCAATTAGAGATCAAATATCTTCATGCACTAAAAATTTAAAATCCCGTTCACTTACAGAGAACTCAAATATGCTACTAAAATTATATTACACAACAAAAACTTTGAAAGTCCAGTAGAAAACCAAACCTACAACAAAAACACAACTCTACTACACAAAGTAAACTCTGTTACAAAAATTAATACTCTCTCCATAATTTCAATCTTTACTTTCCTCTTACATAGTCATCTCTCTTACTGTCTCTTTCATTCATCCATTGGTTATTTATTTAATTATAATAATTTAGTCACCATTAATTTATTTGTAACTCGTTGAAGGTTTATTGTCCATAAATCAATAAAAATATATTTCTTTACAAAAAATTTTGTTTAAAAATATATTTCTTTATAAATCAACTCACAATTTTTGTTTCTTTACAAAAATATGGTTTTCCACTTAAGTGATATTCTACAACTAATCCAATAAATATTCCTTGGCTTCTATTCACACAACGAACCCTTCAACACAATGTTTTGATTATTATCAAAGAGATAAGGATATCTATTGCAGATTTCCTTTGCTTTGTCCTGATTTATTGCTTAGTTTTACTCCTATCAACACTTTCACACAAATACCAAATCCAACGTTGTACCTCAGAAATTCAGGCAACAGGTTCCCAAATCATTGTATTTGACTGGGTCTCTTCCTTTCACAGAGAATACATTTGTGCCTGGGCATTATGGTTTTGAATTTTTTTTTTTTTGGTGTAATGACCTCACCGATCTATTGCAATCCTGATCGATGAGATTTACCCTGTATTCATGACCTATCAAGGTATTATCCAATTGACCTTCCTATCCCTCAATCCCTAAATCACGAAGTGAGACGCTGCGCAGATTGTCGTTGGTCAAGCCGCCCTTTCTAAAAGAATGGTGGAACATTGGGCGGCCGCAGCAATGGAGGGCGATGAGAGAAAATAAGTTATAAAATTAAAAAAGACAAGCGGCCACAATAATGGAGAGCCATGAGAGAAAGTAAGTTGTAAAATGCAAAAAGATAAAATCGTCGACCATCAGCCGCAATAAGAGAGTGCCAATGAGGAATCACAACATTGTTGTTACTGATGAGGAATAACAACATTGTTCTTGCTGGGAGTTTTTCCAGACCATCAAGGGTCAAACGATAAAAGCTCTCATTGCTGAGAGCTTTCCTATTTGATAGAGAGATTTTCCAGACCATCAAGGGTCAAACAATAAAACAGTATTCTAATACAGACGAATATCACCACTAAGAAAAAGGATCCTCAGTGTTTGATTTTGTAAATCAAAGCAATCCTTTACCATTCCAACATGGCACTTGAGGCAGCTTCGTCTTTACTCTTATTCTTATCCATGGAAGGGAATGGAGGAATTGCTTCTTCTAGTTTTGTATATAACATTATGCTTGCAGTCTTACACAGCAACTCATCCATTGCACTCATAGAAGTGACAACATTTGGGGATAAGTCATTTGTAATAAACGGATGATCATGGTTGCATCTTCCTTATTCTGCTATCTTCACCTTTTCAATACCATGGGGTATATTCTACTCTTCCTTCTCCTTTCAAATGATTTTCATGGCAGATAATTGGAGCCCGCAGGAGAAGAAAGTAGAGAGCTGCATGAGCAGCAGTCACGTTATAATTCCATGAATGAAGAAATGAAGAGATTTGATGAAGTGGTGACGATGCTTATGGCGAACAACAATGCACAAGGAGCTCAGCTGGCTGTGTCCAAAGGAGGTAAGCTCAAATAATTCAAAGCTTTTGGAGTATCCAATCATGATAATGGAGAACCTGTCACCACATGTCACGTTTTCAGATATAATAGCATCTCCAAAGTCATTATAGGCACTGCCATTCTCAAGCTTATTAAGGTTTTGCACGAGGGACACCTAACTAATTATCAATTTATACTCTCATTTGCTAAGTCCATAGAAAGTTAACCAAGATTTATAGATTATAGTTTAAATGTATAGTATTGGTTCACATTGTGGTTGCAGGAAGGGAAAGTAAGTCTAGAGGACAAGCCATTCAATTTTCTGGAAAATCTCCAGCCCCCAGAGGTGCCACTGTGGACAAGCGGCTGGTGAATATCACGGTACAAAATCTTTTACAACACACTGGAGGCTGGAATCGAACCTCCACCAGAATCGATGTCTTCGGAGTTCAAACAGCTCTCTACGTATCACAATCTCTGGGGCTACAACCTCCGCCAAGACTACGCATTACCAATAGATTGCCCCTATTTGACCAATCTAAATTTATAGAAATTATTTTAACAGATCTAATGTTTTATAATTTATTTAGCTCATAACTCTTTTAGTATGTCCCAATCGCTTTTACTTACAACCAAGTATACCTAGGAATAATAGATCTAGAGGTCTATACGCAAACATCACAGGTGCTATACGCAAACATCAGGGCTGGCGTTAAGGAAAACGGCCCAATTGAGTGTGGATTTGTATTATGATTTACTCCATGTGTTTATCAACGGAACATATCGATTAGGTGGGTCCTCCTCAATAAATTAAGCAGCTTCTCTTGTCCACCCACATGGTCTGAGGGAGAGCTCACTAAAATGAAAAGAATAGAGTTGCATGCATGCAGCCACGGGGATTACATGCACGACCTCTTCCCACCGTGCCCACTGTCCATCCCATAAGGCAAGATAGTCCCTCCTAGCACGCAAATTCCATTCTACAGGTTGGAGCGCCTATGAGCTCATCATGTCCCAAGCCGGCTGAGTGCCAAGTCCTCCCCATGTCATGAAAGGAATAGTAAGCATTTTTATTTTGTGTCTGCTTGAAGATTTCACCGATTTCACCGCAAGATTCTAAAGAGGTTGAGGGCTAAGAAGGGACCTGAATGTGAAAGAAGGTTTGATTGCAGGAAATGGGAGCCCTAGGTTCCTGGAATATATTGTTCATAAATATATATTTTCAGGTCTGAGTTCTTTTCTTCCAAATTCTAATGCCATGCCAGCGGCCTGATACTGAAAACTTCATTCGAATAATTCTGCATATTTTTCTCTTCCGAAAGGGTTTTCGATTACATTGACTCTCATGCGTGCCTCTCTAGCCCTACCAGCGCGCCAGGTATAAATTTTAATACTGATACATTGTTGCATTATATATGTCGTTGGGAAATGTCTGTTGTTTTCCAGCTAATTGAAGAGCTGATTATCTTTTAGATGATCAGGAATGTGACTAACTGAGATTAGGTTTATGTCTTTATTATTTTTATTTATATAAATATATATATTTTTTCACCAGTTTTGCTATTTAGCTAATGGGTATAGCTTATTCCTTACTGTTTTTTTTCGATTTGCCTTCTTCTAATCAATTTCGTGTAGTTTAGTCCCTCGGCTAGCGGTCTGGGATACTGAAAGAAGAAATTTAAAACATTTGGCAGTTCTAATCAATTTCGTGTAGTTTAGTCCCTTGGCTAGCGGTCTGGGATACTGAAAGAAGAAATTTAAAACATTTGGCAGTCTCTGGGCTAGGCGTCTGATATTTTGAAAGACGAAATCCATAACATTTGGCAGTCCTTGGGCTAGGTGTATGTGATTCAATATCAGTTCGATTTCGAAGTTTAGAATGTGTTGGTTATATCTTAACCACGTCAAAGACTCATGAAAAATGTATCGATGGAGTATAGGTAGGCTATTCCTTCATTTTGCAGAGCTTAGCACACCCTATTACTGCAATGCTTCTACTGTAAGACAAATGGGTCAGCTGAATGGTGATTAAATGCTGATATCATGGTTGTTAAATAATGGTGAGTTGGTATGTGTGAATCTCAGATTCTCGGAAAGAAGCTACGAGAAGAACTAACTGATAATAGGGACAGGACGAAGCTAAGGAGCACATTCAGCAGGCAGACCGAATGAAGCCAAGGAGCACATTCACCAGGCGGAGCCAGAGGAGCATAAATTTCTTAGGTATAAGAATTGGTTATCTTTTAGATGATCGGGATTGTGACTAACTGAGATTAGGTTTATGCTTTTATTATTTTTATTTATATAAATATATATATTTTTTACCAGTTTTGCTATTTAGTTAATGGGTATAGCTTATTCCGTACTGTTTTTTTCCTATTTGCCTTCTTCTAATCAATTTCATGTAGTTTAGTCCCTCGGCTAGCGGTCTAGGATACTGAAAGAAGAAATTTAAAACATTTGGCAGTCCCTGGGCTGGGCGTCTGATATTTTGAAAGACGAAATCCATAACATTTGGCAGTCCTTGGGCTAGGCGTCTGTGATTCAATATCAGTTCGATTTCGAAGTTTAGAATGTGTTGGTTATATGTTAACCACGCCAAAGACTCATGAAAAATGTATCGATGGAGTATAGGTAGGCTATTCCTTCATTTTGTAGAGCTTAGCACACCCTATTACTGCAATGCTTCTACTGTAAGACAAATGGGTCAGCTGAATGGTGATTAAATGCTGATATCATGGTTGTTAAATAATGGTGAGTTGGTATGTGTGAATCTCAGATTCTCGGAAAGAAGCTACGAGAAGAACTAACTGATAATGGGGACAGGACGAAGCTAAGGAGCACATTCAGCAGGCAGATCAGACGAAGCCAAGGAGCACATTCACCAGGCCCAGAGGAGCATAAATTTCTTAGGTATTTAATGTATTCATCAATTTTGTGTAGTTATACATCAATTCACTCAGAATTTGTGGTGGCGTTATTTATGATTTATGATTTTGCAGTGGGTTTAGTAACTATTTACATTTATGTATTTTTAACAAATTTACATCTCTATATTTTTAACAAATTTATAGGTTTGAAGTATATCTGTTAAAGAAATTCGCTGCATACTAAACAGTATGGGATATTCATAAGCTTTGAAGTTTCAAATATTGAATCAAAAAAATGTAAATTCATTCATGCGAGCAAACGTAAATTCATTCAAGCGGGCAAACTAAATGTTAAAGGGCAAAAGAAAGATACAGAGAGATTCAAGACCTGGAATCATGGAGTTACCAGCTCATCCTAGAGGCGAGTTCTTCTTGAGTTCGGTAGGTTCCTGAGGTCTGCCTCTGCAGAGTTCCTGAGTTCTTATAGAGGTAGGCATCAACAGAGTTTTCCTGAGTTCTGAGTTCTGATGGAGGCAGGGGGTTCTAATGGAGGTAGGCATCACCGCCTAAGAGTGTCCGCAAGGCATGGATTGATTGAGACTATTTCGCTGCTTTGTAATCTTGAAGCTTTATAACTGCTCACGACATTACTGTATAATTTTTTTTCTGTGAGTCACAAATCCTAAATCACTTGGATCGGGGACATCTATTTCATGATTTTCATTGCAAATAATTTACCGTCAATTACAATATAGACCCTAAATCACTCTGACTGGGGACATCTACTTGGTGATTTCATTGCAAATACTCATTTTTTGCGTCAATTACTATATAGACCTCACTGTTGAAACCTAAACGACTGAATCAATGAATAAATTCAACATCCACAACTCAATGTAAATATACATAAGACGCATACTGGAACATAAGCAACTTACTCATATGCTATCTCTGCTCCCATTGCGACCTATACCTTGTCTATTTAGAACAAGAAATCCCTGCTACAAGTGAACAGGGGTATAGCGGTTACAACGGCTTATATGTTCCAGTAGCAAAAGAGTAAGAAGAAAAGGTAAAAGCAGAGGCTAGGGCAAAAGAGGTAAAGGTTGGGACAGAAGCAAGGGTAGTCAGAGTAAAGGCAGTACCAGGAAAGGCACGAGCATAAGCTTCAGTGTACATATTAGGCATTCAAGCATCAGTACCAAAAGCATCACTAATAGCAGCAGAGTAAGTAGCAGCATACCTTACAGATCGATAGCCATAGCTAGCAGCAGAGCCCGTTCAGCGAGTGGTTGAACTAGTCCCAGCTTTCCCTTATATGGGGATGCTGCTTATTCTGCTGCTAGGCCTGTTTCTACTTGTGCTGTTGGGAATTATGCTGGAAATGCTCTTGGTACTGTTTTTTTTTATGTTTCTTTTGCTACTTGTCCTGGGAAGACTTTTGTTGCCCGGAATGAGGATGGTGATACTAGTGCTGCTGGAAATTAGACTGGAACTGAGTGGGGGATGCTCGTTCAACTTATGCCGCTGCTGGGGCTACTGGGAATCCCGTTTAAAACTTCAGCTTCCAAACATCCACTTCGTTCAATGAAAGCCTGTTTCTCCATGATTCCAAGCTTTTGAACATCCACTTCAGTGTGAACCATCTTATTATTATTATCATCGATATTCGTCTGAGTATCCAATACAAAAGTTTGCATGATACTGGTCCTCAGCCTATCATAGGTGGGAAGCTTCTCCAGAGTTTCCCATTTGAGAGCTTCTTCGTCGTCATCTACCCTCTGTGAACGAGTGCTGGATCTGGCAAACATATCTTCAACACCCCAAAATTGTAACTACACAAAATTGATGAGAAAACTGTAAATCACCTCACAAAAGCGTATTCATGGTGTGGGCTGTGTATTCATGGTGATGAGAAAACTGCAAATCACCTTCCACTAATGACTTGCTCGCGCGCATTGGAAGCAGTGGCACAACTGGGAGGAGTCATCGAGATCATCCTGTCCAACAAAACATGGGGTAAAGAACTGGAGGAAAAGCTCTTGTTGTTAAAGCCTAACATTGATGGGGCTCTTCAGATAATTTCCAGCTCAGACTCATCAACCCACAAACATAGGCAGTTCAAAGAATTTCAATCAGTATTGGAAGATGGCCTTAAACTCGTGCAGGAAGTAGACAATTTACACATCTTTGATATATACAGAAAGTGGCTATATGGAAGGAAAATCCAAGAGTTTCAGGAAAAAATCAAGGATTTTATTGATATTCAAGGTTCGCCGATTCTGGCCCATGATTTGCAGAAACTAGACGCAGATGTCAGGGATCTTCACAGATGATTTGAAGCAGCTACAATCTCTGAACAGTCCATTAGCTACACCTCCCATGAAATCCCGGATATGCCAAACATTTCTTTGTCTTTCGTGTCAAACATTTCTTTGTGGTAGATTGCAACTAACTTCTATTTTTCTTGCCAATAATCCTTTAGCTATCAAGCAAGTTTCTCAAATTGCAGCTGCCAAACCCTTGACAACCATACTAGATCCTACTGCAGTTAAGTTTCCTTTCAACGGTTGTGAGGCAGAGGATCACAACCTGCTGTCTAGGGTGAAACTTTTGTCCAATTTCGGCCATATCTCGGATGCTTATAAATATTTGAAAGCTGTATTGAGACAAGATGAGGGATTCTTTGACACTGAAGGCATCACCACATCAGAAGTGGTTACCAGCGTTTCTAATGATGCTCTCATTATACAGGACGTTTTTGCTGAAAAGGTATGTGATCTTAACTAGCCCATTAGCTCATCTAATTTTTCCACTCTTCAGGATTTGATTAGCTCATCTAATTTTTCCATACTCTTCAGGATTTTCGCACTCATCTAATTTATCCATACTCTTTTGGATTTTCTTTTTGTTCAAACTCTATAGGATCTTGTTTTTTGTTATGATTGTCGAATATAGAAATTGGTAGCTAAAACGACGTGTTTATGAAAACAAGAAGTCAAGCTTCACAATATAAGCAGATAATAGTGGCCTCTTTTACATTTATAATAACATTTGAACTCAGAAATTATAATCAGGTTTAAGAGATCAATCTTTCATGTGGGTGCTAACAAATATTTCAGACCCTGTGGGTGCTAACAAATATTTCAGGCCCTCTATGGTGCTGTAGCAGCCCCTTTTTGTGCACAAAGATGCTACAAACAGTCATATAAATAGGCTGATCCCCAAGGTAAAAAAATAGCAGCGCGGATTAAACTCCTAAAATGACAAATGAAAGTTCGTTGTCTCAGGTAAATACGACCAGTGCTAGATTAAACTCCTATATTAGTAAATTGGATATATATATATAAGCTATGATTGCTAGGCATGTGACTGACCGATGATCTCTTGATGGTACTGAGATCGAACCCCCACACCTGAATAATTTTAATAACACATGCAGCTAGCTTAAATAGCTGCAAATTACATTAAATTTAAATACCTGAAGAAATTTAAATTTTATGAATAGATGAATAATACTTAGCAGCGTCAAGTCAATGAGCCGTACTGCTAGATTCTGCACTACAATTAACTTGTTCATAATTTACATAAGCAGATTTGTTCTTCCTCAACCTTACAGCATTAAATGTGACTTTAACCACAGTAGAAAAAACACTAATTCCAACAGGCTGCGTGTCAACAAAGGATCCCCGCCTAGCCCAAAATATGATTATAGAAAAACCAATGAGAATGGAAGGCATTCCAAAGGCCGCTACATAGGAGACATTGGCCCTCAACAATGGCGAAAGGAGCATTGAGAGGAAGGCATACTTACAGTTATATCGGTGAAAATTGTTTTCTATCCATATCCATAAGAATTTAAGATTGGCCATCAATTGCAAAATTAAAACAAACTAAGAAAGCTCCTAAACTAAACATATTTTTCCAAGGTCAGGGATTGCACACTTACAGCTCTTTCTCATCCGCAACAACTTTTTCTGCATAACCATCCTGCTCTATCATTGCACAGACTCTGTCCCCGACTTTAATCCTGGTGACTCCATTCCCCACAGCTTCCACAACACCGGAGAAATCAGAGCCCAGGACAAAGGGAAGGGAGGGTTTCTCTTGGTACTTTCCCATGATCTGCAAAGCATTTGCAAAGTTTACACTGATGGCCTTAACTCTGATCTGCACCGAGGTGGCTGAAGTCAATTGAGGAACAGGGTGATGAAAAGAGAGGAAAATGGGGGAGCTTTCTGACATGAGGGCAGTAGGGTCTCCTAATTTTCTAACGACTAATGCTTGCATTGTGTCAGTTTGAGGAGAATCCATCGCTTCCCCACTCCTATTGCAAAGTAAAACGCAGAGAAAAATGTGACCCGAAGCCTTTCTTTGGTGTGGCCATCGGACATAGAAAATTCTAATTGCTCTGTAGAATTTAAATTCAGAGGGAAGGATGAATATCAAATAGCAGTGTGTATACGTGTGATAGCAGTGTGTATAGATGTGAGTTAGATTGTATCACAGGGAAAGATGAATATCAAATCGCAGAATGTGTACGTGTGACTTAGATTGTAAGTGAAGCTTTCTAAGAGTGAACATGTGATCAGAGGTGGTGTAGCGCATGGATAATTTGGCACGTATTAGCAACGTGGCATTTATTTAGAGCTACACTGCACACGCAATCACCAACCTATGGTATTTACTGATGGGACGAAAAAATTTGGTTATCGACCAAAATTTTTGGACTATGCAATTTAGAGTTTGTGATTTACCAGAACGAATCGAAATTGCATGGAATAATTTATTATTTATAAACTGGTATGAACATGGATCATGGATTTAATGAAAAATATTATTTTCAATGCTGAGATTTCGTGAACGCCGAAATTTCTTGAATGCTGAGATTTCTGCAGCTTTTTGGAAGAAATTGCGGCCCGTCGGATGCATGTTAAGGAAAAACTATGGCCGTATGCATCAGTCAGGTAATGCCATTGCATTACCTAGTTTTTATTAATTTATGGTAATCAAAGTAGATATTATAGAGCTCTCTTTTATTATTTTTGTTGACATTGTTTTGTTTGGTTTTTATTAATTTATGGTAATCAAAGTAGATATTATAGAGCTCTCTTTTATTATTTTTGTTGACATTGTTTTGTTTTGTTTTTCAGTGCACAGGCAAAGCTCCAAAACATATGATTGGTCGAATTTCAAAATTGCACGCTATTGAATATAATTGTTGCTCAAGATTGCTGGTGAGTTTTTAAGTTTATAATTGGGTTTTGTTAGATATTTGTTGATTACGCAGGTTGTTTGTTAATTTGGTAGGTTGGGAATTTGGGTTTTTAATATTTAGTAAGCTAGAATTGAAATTTACATCAATTTTTTAATTCTATTATGTTATATTTTCTTTGTGTGTTATATTATTATTTATTTATGTTTTAATTATTCTTGGATTTATAGACTTAATATGGTTGAATTTACATATGTGTTGGTTTTTTTTCTGTTATTTTATGCTTAGTTTTTTTCTCACTTTATATTATTTTAGCTTAGGTTTTTTGGATAGGAAACAAATAAAAATATATGCTTAAGCTTTGTAAAAGTAGTAATCAGATTTGTTAAATTATAAGTGTCATTTGTTAGATTATAAGTGGGTTGTTGAGATGGTTTTATATACTAGAGTTTTAGGTTCCCGGATGTAAAGACCAGCTCATAGGCTGGTTTACATTTAAAATTTTGCATGTAATTTGATGTTTTGAGTTTTAATATTTGCCCTGTAAGGTTTTCAAATATCTGTATGTCAGTTCCTATACAAACAAACATGGTGGAATTACTTCAATTCGAGTTTTGTGCACTTAGGGGGAATGGAATGGAGGTTTGGGGTGTACAAAAAAATGTGGAGGACATGGATTTGATGTTTTGAGTTTTAAGATTTTGGGCTGAGATTTATACTATATAATTTGTGTCTTTTTCATAAGATTTCATATAGAAGGTCTAAAATCTACAATGAATTTTTCTTTATGTTATTTTAATTTTTATTGGTGCTATATTATTTTAATTTTAAGAGCTATTTTCTTGGAAGTGGGACGACTAAATGCTTCAGTTTAGGTGTAAACTTCTAGCTTTTCCTAAATTTAGCGGGGCTAAGCTCAAGTGCTTTAAAAATATATTACTGCTCTTTCCTGCGGTCGGCAAAACAATGTTTTCTACTTTCTCAGTACAGTATGCTCGGCAAAATTAAGTATTTTCTACTTTCTCAGAACAGTTTGCTCTTCTAAGAAAGCAAACTAAGAATTCCAATTGAATGTCTTAACATGGGCGCCTGCATTACTTGCAGTTCCCCTCTTCCTTCTTTAAACTCCTCGAGACTATTATTTGTTCTGCAATTTGAACACAGAAGCTGTAAAAGAAATATTGTTTTTTTGTTTGATATGTCTATAGAAGGCAGGGTTGTCCCCTTGGAAAAGCTTCGGTTGTGTTCATTGCAGAGTATTGGAGTTTATTCAAGCTTTATTTTATTTTATTCTTGTAAATTTTTTCACCTTTTTTGTTTGCCCAAGGCTTGTAATGGCGCCACAAAATGTCGCCACAACAATAGATTTATTTGCTAGCAGGCGTCATAGCGACCATTAATACAATTGGAATTTGTTCAATTTCCTATATGGGTTCGGTTCAAGCATTTTCTTGGGTTTTGATCGAAGAATGTCTGCAATACTATGTGTAGCTAATAGGATGGGAGAATCATTTTCCAAAGTTGTTATGATAAGTATTACAACGAATAGATCTTATCATATTGCATCTACAATGAACTACAAAAACTAACAATTCATTGTCATTTAGATGAGAGGAAAATAATTTTCATGATTACTTTTGAAATTCCGATAATGTAATGGCCAATTATGTGAAGAATATAATGTTTTAAATTATTGTATCAACCATATGATTTTATTTACTTAAATTTGTGGTTTAACACTTCAAATTGTCTTTCTTGTTGTATATGTCCACATCTCCTTGCTTAGCTTACAACACGGCGTTCTTTTATTGGACCCCTAGGTACACTGGAATATCGATACAATTTACATATATCCAACACTTAGATTTGATACCATGAAGCACTGCAATATCGATACAAATTAAATATACTCAAGAAGCATTCTAGACAAAACAAGTGGCACCTTATATAACTGTAACTAGAAAACGTAGCACTTTTGATATCATACTCATACCCACTTTTAGTCCCAAGCTACAGTGTCAAGTCTATAGCCCACATGCCCTGTTTAGAGGATATTATTCATTTTGTACCGAGCCCGCCTTTCCATCATATTCTGACTTTTGACCCAGCCCCACTAGCTACGATCTTCACACTTTTGATTCCCCGAGCATTTTCCAATCCATTTCGGTGGGGTGGAAAAAATACTATGCAGAGCCTGAGCCTGATTTGATGCTGTCTCCCTACCTAGTGGCACTCAAGGTGCATAATACCGACACGTTGTTCCTCGTCTGGCCGGTTCGGAGAAGGCGTCTGTTATAATAAACAAACAGACAGTGAACCAGTCGTAGGGTTGAGTTCCATCCATCCCAGAGGGTAGGGTCAATAGGAGGGTCCAGAGTGGTTTTGTTTAGTGAGATTTAATGATCCAAAGGAACCAGATATATCTGAGTATCAAATTTTGATGAGTTGCAAAGACCTCAGATGTGATCGGCATAGTACCAGACTCCCAAGGCTTTCTGCTGTTTGCCAGGTTATATAATATAAGAACTAGAACAGTAATAAAGAACTGACTCATCGTCCAAGATTACAAAGTTAGGCAAGCAAGTCTAACTATGGGAAGACTCCCTAACGATTGGGTAGCAGCTGACAGATGTAAGGAAATGGCAAGAAGGATAAAGTGATAGCCTACATGGCTGAAGGAGACAAAACATAAAGCAATAACCCAAACTATCAGTTAACAAGAGAGATTTATAGTAGCACAATGAATTTGCACATTTGATTTTCGTTGGCCTGAGTATGCTTAGCCATGTATATAGACCAAAGTTAATGAACCATAGCCTTGGTCTTGGAAACAAGGGCCCTTGCTATTGGCGTGGGCACAGTTCTGCTAGCATGTCGATGAGGTCTCCTTGGTGGAGGCTGCATTCTGCGCAGAGATATATGTGCCCACTGGAAGAACGCGTTTCATAAACTAAAATGTGAGTGTCAACAACCTCCCTCACGTCCACATTTGCCTGTGTTAATTTCGCATACGTCTTCTGACCCTACTTATCACCATATCACAACATTCTCCTATTAAATCACTCACAATATTCCACTATATATGTAACGGACCAACCAGCTATAATATATAACATTACCTACCTGTCAAATATTTCATAATATGAGCGGTGCTGGCGTTCATGATAGATTGCAACAATGGACCTAAAACCAGAGACGGATTGAGATGGATTTGGCTTAGAATGAATCAATATAATAATAGATTCACCCATAAAATAACCTATATATCACGTCTTGAACCCGCTCTTTTTTATTTATAATGAAGGGAACATGGGGAGGTTTCATATGTATGTCACTTGATCCTGAAGCGTTTCTTTCTGCTTGAAAGAGAAGACTCATTCACCGCTACAAATAGAAAGTCTCTTTTATAGCTTAATATAGAAAAGCTTTGTTACTGCAATAATTGTGGCTTTACTATGAATATAGAGACGGCCGACCTAAACAAGAAGGATTTGACTAACTCCTTATATAAATATGAAAAAACCATTAACACTTTTTACGGGGACTTTAGGAGTTTTCCACAAGGTTTGGCAAAATAACGATTATTTTCCGCCCTTGCGGCCCCTACAGACGACAGGAGTGCAGTGACTAGCGCTAAAAGGAAATGCAAGCTAAGTCTTTCTTTGTTCTAGTAAAGCATTGGAAAGCCTATTCTTTTTTACAAAAGGAATCTTAGGTAGAAGTAACCCAAGGCCAAGTATATTATGTAGCTCATCTTTTCTGAATAATGCAAAATAGGGTCTTTTATTTTATTAGAGGCTTAGATAGTAAAACCAGAGACAGATTTGGATTAGATAGTAAACGTTTTCGGACTCGTAGTTCTGAAGTCATTTGGCTTGTATATTTGCTTGATGAAGACAAAAACCGGAGCAAGCTGAAACTCGTTGCATGTGGTAGGGAAGATGAACGGGCCCACCAATGCTATTATGAGTTTTCCACCGAATTACCCAACTAGTCCTAAATTTTATAAAATTTACATAAAAAACGTGGTAACTTACATCCGAAACGTGGTAACTAAGTGTTTATCCATATGGCCATGTTTGCATTCCTATTCTTCATACACCTGGCGATGATCCAAATGAGATGAAAATGGCATCTAAAAATAAATATTGAAAAAAAATACACTCTGTGGTCTCGACCGTGGCGGTCTCGGCGATCCCGCGCTCTAGCAGTCCCTGGGCTAGGTGTTTGTGATAGAGGAAATCATAACGTTTGCCAGTCCCTCGCATGGAGGAAATCATAACATTTGGCAGTCCCTGGGTTAGGCGTGTAAGATATTGAAAAACAAAATCCATAACATTTGGCAGTCCCTCGGCTTGGCGTCTGTGATTCAATATCAGTTCTATTCGAAGTTTAGAATGTGTTGGTTTTAGGTTAAACAAAAGCCCAAAGATGCATGAGTTCCAGTTCCAGAATGACTTTCATAACCTCCTGATCATGTTCTGTCAAAGGAAATTTCACTGTGTCTGCTAGATCAGAGAGGGCGCACACAAGTGGAAATCTGGTGAATTTACTTGAGCAACCCCATGGAGATGGAGCTCCTCCGGTCCCTCCTCTTTGACTCCTCCATGAAGTTATGGAAAATTGAGATAAGCGGGAAATCCCAGGTGAAATTCTGCTTTCTTTGAGGCGATTTGCAGTTTTCTCATCAATTTGCAGAGATTAGCACACCATGAATACACTTTCTATGAGGTGATTTGCAGTTTTCTTATCAATTGTGTGTAGTTACATCAATTTCAATTTAATCTAGGTAGCTTACATAGATTAAATAAAATCCACCATAGTTTTCTCATTCAACATGGTTTCAGGAGTAACAACATAGGTTAGAAAGCATAAGAAGCAATAGTGTCGTTCTCCATATAAGAAGCGTAAAAGTAGCAACCAGTGCAACTTGGAAAGCAAGTGGCTTAGGAGCATGAAGAGTTCTCGGTGGTATGAACCTTCAACAAACTCAAACCCCAAATCTGCAACCAGTGCAACTTGCAAAGCAAGTGGCTTAGGAGTGTGAAGAGTTCTCGGTGGTATGAACCTTCAACAAACTCAAACCCCAAATCTCTTTTAGTGAAAATCCAAGCATTTAAAACGTGCAAAATATCCATCGTTTCATGTCAAAACCAAGCATATTAAGATAACCAAAGTAACAAAGCATGTAATTAGTCTTTCGATTTCTTCAGATCCACAAAAACTAGAAAATTTCTTAAGGCTTTCCTTCCCATTACCTTCATAAAGACTCACCAGCCATTTAATTCTTAGTAATCACACAACCTAAATAATGCCCTAATACAAACTTAAGAATAGATACAAACTTCAAAAATGTACAAAAATAACCACAAACATTGAAATCCCTTCCTAAATAAACATAACCCAGAAAACACACAACCAGGAAACCAAATTAAGAAGACTAAAGATATAAGTAACAGGGAAAATAGCTTGAAAGAAACAAAAGACAAATGCATAACGTTGAAAATTATTACCGTGGGATGGTTTTGAGCTTGAGAATTATAAGAGGGAAGCACGATATCCTTCTCAAACCCCCAATCATCCATCTGCTTAACCAATTCAGTGCTGCTAGCCTGCAGCTGCGGCAGCGATGAAGAGAAAGAGGCAGGGATTTTTAATTTTTTGATTGATCTGTGGGGAGATTTGAACTCCAAATTTTACATTTTTAACATGGATTGTCCAATGTATGAACAACATTTACGGAAAACACCAGANGCAGGTATTTTTAATTTTTTGATTGATCTGTGGGGAGATTTGAACTCCAAATTTTACATTTTTAACATGGATTGTCCAATGTATGAACAACATTTACGGAAAACACCAGAGTGCTTACCAATCACTGTATAGCTTGAGTTCTAAATAACACTAAATTGCATACATTTTAGCTTGAGTTCTAAATAACACTAAATTGCATACATTTTAGCTTGAGTTCTAAATAACACTAAATTGCATACATTTTAGCTTGAGCTTGAATAAAGGGGATTATGAAATCCAACAACAAAGAACTAATGCAGGGTTCCACCTGTTAAGACCAAAAAATCATTAGAGCAGTTCAAGACTGCAGTCTTTCCCACATAAACTATGCAAACCTAGCCCTCCCCCCCACCAACCGGCCAGGAACTAGGGTCCCAGATCTAACTAAGAGCCCTGGGATTGCTTACTGCTGGGGTTTTGTGTCAGATGCTGCTCAAACCATAGATTTCATCCCTCTTATCGTCCCCTTCATGTCAAGTCGCCAAGCAGAGCTACCCAGCAGAAAACCGTTTGCCTCTGAGCAGTGTCACTGAGCTGAAACCATATAACCCTTTGTGCCACCACTTCTGCAGGGACCAAAGGAAACTCAAACTGCCACTACCTCATCATTGAAGGAAATTCAAAATGAGTAAACTAGCTCGATGCCTAAATACCCTCTGTTGAAAATGCTTCCATCCACCTACTCCCAAAACATTAACACACACTATTCTCTAGATTTATTACACGTCTGGATCCATCAGTTCTACGCATCTTATGCTTAGGTTGTAAAAATAAGAGTTGATTTTTTCTGTGAACCATATTAAGACAATTTGTTCTCAGATACTGAGGACCATTATGGTTAGGCCGTTAATATAAGTTCTGAATAAAATTTTCAACCATTCATTTTACATAGAATTAAATAACATAAGATAAATTTATTAGTGTCCAATGAGTGACCATAAATAGGTCAAAAGGACTGCTAAGTACATCAAAAACAATACACAGTGTTAGTGAGATTGCATCTCCTATAAATGGAATTTTGTTGACGCTTTGTAGACCTGACCTAGCTTAGATCATTTTTAAGCATGAATGGAATTCTTTTATTGCACCCAACGTTCCAAGCTGAAAAATTAATTGATTGGTCTGGAAGATGTAAACATACCCGGGACTCCACGCTCCAGCTTCTTTGTTAAACCTTCCTTGCAACCATCCTTTGGCCTTCTAAGCTTGCTTGCCTATACCTATACAGAGTTTCGGGCCTTGTCGACTGTGCTATTTAAAACCATGGGAAAGCATGCATGAATGGATGCAAAAGAAATTGTCAAATACAATGCAATACAACCCAGCTCCTAGCTTGTACAAAATTTGTAGTGGAAATATTAAACGAACCCTAACCCTGAGCAAATTTTATGAGAGATACATTAGAGGAACCCTAACAACCACAGACGAAAATACCATCGAACAAATATAATTGACTCATTAGGATTAGCGAGGCATTAGAGACCTCCCAGCTATAAACTAGAGGAAAATCATGTGGACAAACTAAATGCTAAACTGCAAAAGAAAGAGAGAGGAAGATTCAGAACCTGAACTCCTAGAATTTTCACCTCGCACAAAATCCTCCAATGAGAATGGACTTACTTTCAATGATGGATCGACCAACTCATCCCTGACGAAATATGCAAGGATTGAGAGGTTTATGTCGAGTAGAATCCTGAAAAATCGGTTTTCTTTATGGGATTCAAAATAATTTATGTTTGAAATTATTTGGGAGGATGACATCTGTCATTCTCGAACAGTTTAGGTGTCACAATAGATTTAACCAATAATTAACCGTGGATTTCGTTTTCCCAAGCATAAACTTCTTTGAAGGAAAATGGCCACTTCGAGAACTATGGAGTAAAATGATCATTAATGAACTCTCTCATTATGAATGGTACCACCTAGCCCTCGTTAACCCTATCAAGGGCATCGATCAACTCAACTCACAAAGATCCTTCTAGAAGGGTAGGCCCTAGTTTAGCTTGCAAATAAGGTACTGATCAACACTTTTAAGATCTTCTATAAGTTGGCCCCTTTTAAGTTATCATCTTAAAATATTTTGTGGGTTCCAATGGTGATAAGAAATAAGAAAGGGTTGAGAATTTGTTGATCGAATTGATTTGAGGTTTATTAAGAGTTTGATTATGTGGATTTGGTTGTTGTCTTTGACATTTATATGAGCATAGAGGTTTGTTGCTAGATGCAAATTATAGTGGTCAGTATTCAACACAAACTAAGCTTGAAAAATAACATTGTATTATGATACACTAATATTCTTTGTCACCCTTTAATATTGTTGTGACAATATTCATATAGGCATAAATTTTAATCCTGTGATATGCATAACATGGTGGATTGATTTTTGTTGTAGACAAGAAACAACACAACACAACATATTGATATAGTTGAAGGGCTCAACAATTAGCACATGGAATACCAATAGTCAAAACTAATCATCTTCCTTGTTTGTCTCTTCCTCTTTGGGATTTGTTGTACTTTGTTCAATATAGACAATATAATAGACTAGAAGACAAAACAACTTTAGTATCTCTTAACTAGAAGATAAATGTCATATCATGACTACTTGAATAGTTAGTTGCTTGGATATTTTTCTCAACTTCAAATTGTCCATACCTTATTATACATTCTCATAAACTTAATGGGAATTTGGAGTTGATTTCTTGTCAATGTTTGTGTGAATGAATATATTAATTTTTACAGTATGAATAGCCAATCTATATATAGGCACAAGTTGTGATCCCTGCTTATTGGTTGGATCAACATGAACAAATATTTCTGTCTTAGGAAAATGCAATACAGAGTTTTCCATCATAGTCGATTACATCTATGAATTAGAGATAAATTCCACTAAAAGTGTGTGCAATTATTTTCACTTATCCCCCTAGGGTTAGCTTATTTGGTTTGACTTGCCATGTTGAAATCATATTAGCTAAAGAGCTCACAAATTCAAATCCATCTCAATCCCTCGAGGTTAAGCATATATGTTCTATGTCAACAACATTTACCTTGTGTCATTCATGAAATGTGAGAAATCCTCGAGAAAGTTTTCCATGGAAAAAAACATATCAAGATACATTCTACTAGCTATGAAATAACCAATAATGACTACTAAAAACGACCAAGCATGTGTGGTGGTAGCATAAAGCGTCTCAAGCACCTTAGCACTAGCATTTGGCATTGAAGATATGAGATTTTTCAATGCCTCATAATACTTTGCCTTGTTGGTTTTGTGATCCCAAAAGGAATAGAAATTCACACTTTTTAATTGTCATCGAGACCATGGGAACTCATCAATGATAGTTTTATATTACCATCCTTTTATATTATCAATCAATCATACTATCAATCATTGTATATTATAGTTTTATATCATCGTCATTTTATGTTATAAATCATAGCCATTGCAGGAGTAGTTGTTGAGCAGCAACTTCACATCTTAGCACCTTTAACATAAAGCCTAGGTATTTTATACCATCCTGAAAAACTATATTATGGTGTCGAGGGGATTCACATTTGATATACACTTATAAGCCACTGCATGGGGGTTATGCTAGCGGTTAGCTATATTTGTTTGACTGACCAGGGTTGGGCGAACACAATCATGGCTTTATCCCGCTACTGGTGTCCCCCGTGAACGAATCTTTATAATTGTTTACAGCGTTGTGGTAATAAGATTATTGATTATTGTTTATAATTTTATTCTTATGATAATGGTATGATAAAACCCTAATCATACATTTTGGACATTGAAACTCGGTGGTAAATCTATCTTAGCTTAGCTTGCAACACATTGTTCTTATTGGACCCTGGGTACCATCAAGAGATCATCGGTCAGTCACATGCCTAGCAATCATAGCTTATATATATATATATCCAATTTACTAATATAGGAGTTTAATCCAGCACTGGTCGTATTTACCTAAGACAACGAACTTTCATTTGTCATTTTAGGAGTTTAATCCAGCGCTGCTATTTGTTTACCTTGGGGATCAGCCTATTTATATGACTGTTTGTAGCATCTTTGTGCACAAAAAGGGGCTTCTACAACACCATAGAGGGTCTGAAATATTTGTTAGCACCCACAGGGTCTGAAATATTTGTTAGCACCCACATGTAAGATTGATCTCTTAAACCTGATTATAATTTCTGAGTTCAAATGTTGTTATAAATGTAAAAGAGGCCACTATTATCTGCTTATATTGTGAAGCTTGACTTCTTGTTTTCATAAACACGTCGTTTTAGCTACCAATTTCTATATTTGACAATCATAACAAAAAACAAGATCCTGCAGAGTTCGAACAAAAAGAAAATCCAAAAGAGTATGGATAAATTAGATGATTGCGAAAATCCTGAAGAGTATGGAAAAATTAGATGATCTAATCAAATCCTGAAGAGTGGAAAAATTAGATGAGCTAATGGGCTAGTTAAGATCACATACCTTTTCAGCAAAAACGTCCTGTATAATGAGAGTATCATTAGAAACGCTGGTAACCACTTCTGATGTGGTGATGCCTTCAGTGTCAAAGAATCCCTCGTCTTGTCTCAATACAGCTTTCAAATATTTATAAGCATCCAAGATATGGCCGAAATTGGACAAAAGTTTCACCCTAGACAGCAGGTTGTGATCCTATGCCTCACAACCGTTGAAAGGAAACTTAACTGCAGTAGGATCTAGTATGGTTGTCAAGGGTTTGGCAGCTGCAATTTGAGAAACTTGCTTGATAGCTAAAGGATTATTGGCAAGAAAAATAGAAGTTAGTTGCAATCTACCACAAAGAAATGTTTGACAGGAAAGACTGCTCATTTGTGGAAATTTTACCTGGTTCTTCTCATTTGGACCATCAATGGCTACATAATCAATGGTATTTTTTCAAATGTTTGTTAGAGTTGAATAAATTTGGAGTGAAGTTGGATTTCGAAGAAGAAAAAATTGATTGTCAGGAAATGGTTCCATGTGACCGGCAAAAGGCAGCAATGCATGATACTTGGAAAGGAGTTAGGTTTGTAAGGATAAAAGAACATGACTATAAACAAGTTCCGTAACCATAAACCTTACCCAGCTTCAGAAAACACAAACAAACTGAAAATTGCATCTTTTACATCATCCCTGAAATTTAATAAGTGGATGGAACTGAAATTGTCACAACTATCACAAGACGGAAAAATCCACAGGAGTAGGGGTTTATTACCTTTCCTCTCGGCTCTCTGCTATTTCTTCACTTCTCTTCTTCTCTCGGCAAACACAATTCTCTTCACCTCTCCGCTCTCTATTATTTCTGCGAGGCAAATTCGGCTCAGTGCGCAAAGCTACGCGGCTCAGCGCGCACAGAGCTATCCGGCTCAGCGAGCGTAGACGAATCCATGGATCTGCTCTTCGGATTTCAGTACTCTCGGATCTTGTTGGCTCTTGTTTTCTTTTTCCACCATCCAACACAAACAACAAGAGTTACCTTTACCTTTTCGGTCCTAGTTCTTGAATCAACAAATCCACAGATGCAGCGGCAACAACAGTAATGGCGGACTGCACTGTGCAAATTTAGACCGCTTGACCGTAAGAAGCAGCAGTAATGGCGGACTAGACAGCAGCAGTAATGGCGGACTGGACATCAACGATGGAGATTTCCAACAATGGAGATTATCCTGTATTTTTCTGTCTTGTGATAGTTGTGACAGTTTCAGTTCCATCCACTTATTAAGTTCAGGGATGATGTAAAAGCTACAATTTTCAGTTTGTTTGCGTTTTCTGAAGCTGGGTAAGGTTTATGGTTACAGAACTTGTTTATAGTCGTGTTCTTTTATCCTTACAAACATAACTCCTTTCCAAGTATCATGCATTGCTGCCTTTTTCCGGTCACATGGAGCCATTTCCTGACAATCAATTTTTTCTTCTTCGAAATCCAACTTCACTCCAAATTTCTTCAACTCTAACAAACATTTGAAAAAATACCATTGATTATGTAGCCATTGATGGTCCAAATGAGAAGAACCAGGTAAAATTTCCACAAATGAGCAGTCTTTCCTGTCAAACATTTCTTTGTGGTAGATTGCAACTAACTTCTATTTTTCTTGCCAATAATCCTTTAGCTATCAAGCAAGTTTCTCAAATTGCAGCTGCCAAACCCTTGACAACCATACTAGATCCTACTGCAGTTAAGTTTCCTTTCAACGGTTGTGAGGCAGAGGATCACAACCTGTTGTCTAGGGTGAAACTTTTGTCCAATTTCGGCCATATCTCGGATGCTTATAAATATTTGAAAGCTGTATTGAGACAAGACGAGGGATTCTTTGACACTGAAGGCATCACCACATCAGAAGTGGTTACTAGCGTTTCTAATGATACTCTCATTATACAGGACATTTTTTGCTGAAAAGGTATGTGATCTTAACTAACCCATTAGCTCATCTAATTTTTCCACTCTTCATGATTTGATTAGCTCATCTAATTTTTCCATACTCTTCAGGATTTTCGCACTCATCTAATTTATCCATACTCTTTTGGATTTTCTTTTTGTTCGAACTCTACAGGATCTTGTTTTTTGTTATGATTGTCGAATATAGAAATTGGTAGCTAAAATGACGTGTTTATGAAAACAAGAAGTCAAGCTTCACAATATAAGCAGATAATAGTGGCCTCTTTTACATTTATAACAACATTTGAACTTAGAAATTATAATTAGGTTTAAGAGATCAATGTTACATGTGGGTGCTAACAAATATTTCAGACCCTGTGGGTGCTAACAAATATTTCAGACCCTCTATGGTGCTGTAGCAGCCCCTTTTTGTGCACAAAGATGCTACAAACAGTCATATAAATAGGCTGATCCCCAAGGTAAACAAATAGCAACGCTGGATTAAACTCCTAAAATGACAAATGAAAGTTCTTTGTCTTAGGTAAATACGACCAGTGCTGGATTAAACTCCTATATTAGTAAATTGGATATATATATAAGCTACGATTGCTAGGCATGTGACTGAACGATGATCTCTTGATGGTACTGAGATCGAACCCCCACACCTGAATAATTTTAATAACACATGCAGCTAGCTTAAATAGCTGCAAATTACATTAAATTTAAATACCTGAAGAAATTTAAATTTTATGAATAGATGAATAATACTTAGCAGCGTCAAGTCAATGAGCCGTACTGCTAGATTTTGCACTACAATTAACTTGTTCATAATTTACAGAACCAGATTTGTTCTTTCTCAACCTTACAACATTAAATATGACTTTAACCACAGTAGGAAAAACACTAATTCCAACAGGCTGTCTGTCAACAAAGGATCCCCGGCCAGCCCAGAATATGATTATAGAAAAACTAATGAGAATGGAAGGCATTTCAAAGGCCGCTGCATAGGAGACATTGGCCCTCAACAATGGCGAAAGGAGCATTGAGAGGAAGGCATACTTACAGTTATATCGGCGAAATTTTTTTCTATCCATATCCATAAGAATTTAAGACTGACCATCAATTGCAAAATTAAAACAAACTAAGAAAGTTCCTAAACTAAAAATATATCTTTTTAACCAAACAAAATACTTCAGGGGTTTGGTTTAACTGATGTTAACTACAACTTGATCAATTTGAAATATTTAAGCTAGTTTACTTGGAAATACAGTCTCTGCCAAAAATCTTTGGCAGACTTTTCAATCCAAATTTACTGTTTAAGATGAAGCTTCCCACAATAGATTGCTGGATGAGCAAAACACTAAAGACTAAAAGAAATATTGTGTTAATCGCTTAGCTTTAGAAAACACAACACTCACTTAGCAAGTAAAAGGTGCTAAGACGTTTACAATGTACAAGGTTTTAAACCAGAGTAACCATTCTACACAGTTTGCGTTAATCATGAAATCTTTCAAGACACCTTGAATGGATCTTAATTCATAAAGAATGACAAAAGAAATATTATTTCCATAAACTTGGCAACAATTGATGGCAATGTGCAGTGCCACTGAATTGTTCCATCAAATTGAGCTTAACAATATATACTGTCACTGAATTATTCCACCAATTGGAACTCTACGTTAGTATAAAAAAGGAACAGAACAATATATAGTGCCACTTAATCATTCCATCACCGGTCTTATTTTCCACAGCTTTTCCACCTGCCAACTCCTCCCACAGTCCTCCTCTTCTATCCCTTCACCGTCCCTACCTCCTTCACGTGTGGACACGTCCTACCTCCCCCTAGTCTCCCTATCATTCTCCTTCTACGTAGGCAGGCCACCGCCCAGCTGCCCAAGGGATCCCACATGAGCCTGGGCTGCATGCACACCACGTGTGGGCAAGCATGCAACCAGGCGACCAGTGCCTGTTCTTCCAAAATGGGCTAGCACTCACCGGTGCGGGGCAAAGTTCAGTCATTCCTCCAGGCCTGGTGCAGAGCCAACAGCACCAAGGGCGTTGAGCGAATCCCCACACCGAAAACGCCTGCAAATCCTCATACCATTAGGAGAGGAGAGTATTTTTTATTTTTACGCCGTAATTCTGGCATACCCGCTCTTCCATAGACCCTGATAACATCAGCAAAAACACCAGGGCGGAATTTGAAGGGCTCCTATTTCATTTGGTTCAGTAGAAGCTCCATGGCTTTAAACTTGTGGGCGTGTCCCAAAATATGGATCATAACCGCGTAAGTTGCCTGATTGTGGCGAAAGCCCTTCTATCGTAAGGCTACATTGAAGATGTTGAGGGCAGCTTAAAAATCGGCTCTTTGTTGTTGTTGTTTGAGAAAAGATAATATCTGGTTCCACATATCAAATTTTACAGGTATCTTGCAGTTTCCACATATCAAATTTTACAGGTATCATCTTATTCTTTGTTTATCAGGCCATACATTCTCCTGTATCTTTGTTTATTAATGGCAACCCTGATTGCTGCTTCTGCTTCTTCCTCTATGGCCTCATATTCTTATGATGTTTTTATAATCATCACCGTGCTGATACAAAAAACACAATTGCCAGCCATCTGTACAGACGGCTTTCTAATCAAGGATTGAGAGTTTTTTTGGACAGGGATGAAATGAAGAAGGGAGACAATATCTCCTCCCAAATAGAACAAGCTATCAGTGATGCTTCTGTGCACATAGCAATATTTTCTCTAAGGTATGCGCAATCTGATTAGTGCTTGAATGAACTTCTCCTCATGAAAGATTCGTTGAAAAACACCAGGGTTACCATTTTTCCAATTTTCTACAAGATTGACCCTTCTGTGGTCCGCTGGACGAACAAAAAAGGAGCGTACTTTGAAGCCCCGCGGGATCTTGAATAGAAAACAACAAAGGACCTCAAACTGGTGAAGAGATGCCACGCTACAGCCTTGAAACTATTCAGAGTTGGAGAAACACACTTTCTTTTGTTGCAGATCTCAGCGGTTTCACAGTGCGTGGGTGAGCTCCATCTCTCACTGCCCCTTCCATTTCATTTGTTCGATTGGCATTCACTGCATGATATATTTATGTAGGATTTTATCCCACACGGACATAATAATATTACGAATTTACAACTATCTTGGTAGCATTCATTGATCGAGATGAGATGATACCCTCCAACAATAACTTTTTACTATATGAGTTAGCTAAGCTCAAGTGCTTTAAAAATATAGTACTGCTCTTTCCTGCAGTTGGCAAAACAGTGTTTTCTACTTTCTCAGTATAGTATGCTTTTCAAATATAGGACTTTTCTTTACTAGACTCGGCAAAATTAAGCGTTTTCTACTTTCTCAGAACAGTTTTCTCTCCTAAGAAAGCAAACTAAGAATTCCAATTGAATGTCTTAACACAGTTCCCTCTTCCTTCTTTAAACTCCTCAAGCCTATATAGCTGAAGGGGACAAATAAGAAAGTAATAACCCAAACCATCAGTTAACAAGAGACATTTATAGCAGCACAATGAATTTGCACATTTGCCTTTCATTGGCCTGAGTATGCTTGGCCATGTATAGATCAACGTTAATGAACCATAGCCTTGGTCTTGGAAACAAGGGCCCCTCCCAGATGGGTACAAACAACAAACCACTTTTAAGAAATTTTGGGCATGTTCCAATAGAGAATAATGAAAAACCTTGGCAAAGAAGACCTATCAAATGCTCTATACAAGGGAGAGAGACGTTGGCCAGGGTAGATAACTTGAGACTTTAACTAACTGCGCGTCAATATGAAATGAACTCCTGGAAAAAGTTATAGATCTGTACAATATCATAAACTTTTGGTCCAATACCATATTAAAAATATTTGTTCCATTTACCTTTTGACTTTGATTCCACATAAAACTTAGCTTTTAAACCATGAAACACTGGAATATCGATACAATTTACATATATCCAACACTTAGCTTTGATACCATGAAGCAATGCAATATCGATACAAATTAAATATACTCAAGAAGCATTCTAGACAAAACAAGCGGCACCTTATATAATTGTAACTAGAAAATGTAGCACTTTTGATCTCATACTCATACCCACTTTTAGTCCCAAGCTACAGTGTCAAGTCTACAACCCACATGCCCTGTTTAGAGGATATTATTCATTTTGTACCGAGCCCGACTTGCCATCATATTCTGAGTAGTAAACATAATATTTGAATTTTATTCATTTAAACCATATTCTATTATTACGCCGTAAGGCGTTTAACAAGTGGAGTCTACTCTCCAAAATAAATGCTTTTTGGTTTTTCATCCGTCGATATTTCTCGTCCGACGATTTGGATAATCTCCATCATTGGATCAGGTTCGGTGCCAAGGTTTGGTGCACAATAGTGGTTGAAGCATCAAATACAAAGGCTGTAGTCGCAGAGGTAGACTCAGCCGACAGTGACAGCGTGTCCCATGGGACCTCAGCTTAACCATGGGCTAAGGTCCAGTGAAAGATGAAGAAGTCGCAGGCCGGGGACTCCGGCTGCATGAAGCAACAAGAACAGTGAGATGGGTTAAGGTCCAGTGAAAGATGAAGAAGTCGCATGCCGGGGAGGCCTTACACTCTCTGCGCTCAGCTCTCAAACATGCCGGGGAGATCCTCAAGTTTGGCCATGATGGCAGCAAGCTGTTCATGGTACTGTAATTCCTTTGCCTTCAATTTTTGTTATTATTGAATTCCATCTTTAGAATTTCAGAATAGAATCCATTCAGTCAGATTTAGATTCTTAGAACAAAATCATAATATGATTGATATTGTGTAATGGGTCGATGGGATTGAACCCATAAGTTCTGCCACTCGAATATGTGTCTTTTGATTGCAAGATATGTGGTTGGATTTGCTCTTCTTAAATCACCCTGTATATAGGATTGGCTGTGGGAATCCACTCTTGAGTCTCAAACTGTGGCTTTGATTGGGAGGCGACCATTACCCATGGAACCACTAGAGTATGAAAGAATGCCTCCTGGGGGGTGAGTAGAGGGGTTACCTGACCATGGCTGCATAGCCTTGCAGACTACAGGACACCATATGGCCCCGAACCACTCGATCTTGTGAGAGGAGGGGTAACCCCAGGCATTTCTGAAACACTGGCCACAGTAAACCGAAGAGAGGGCCTTTGTGAAGGGTATGAACTCTACACCAAATCGTGTCTATTGGAACAACATGAGGGCACTGAGTCTGCCACTTGAGATGAGGTGATGGTTGTCTGGCCACCCTCTGCAACCCTAAGAAAAACATGCTAAACACACACAAAAAATGAGAGACTGTAGGCATAGTAAAAGTTGAAAACCTTGGCGAGGAGAAACCTTACCAGGTACACCATCTTGCAGAGCTCTTTAGCTGTTCAGTCAGTGAAATGAGAGAAGACAGGTCTAACAGGGTCTTCAAGGCAAGTTACCCACCGTCTTCCATAGTCCGAGTTTCGAACATGGCTACTTCTCGTGATCTCCGTTCTGGTTTTGCTGACGCTTTCTTCCAGATCAGCCATGATCTTCGTTCTGGTTTTGCTTACTCTTTCTTCAGTTCAGAGTGGATGTACCAAGCCCAGCCACATCGAAGTGCAGACAGAGAAAGAGCGATGGCAATGGCAATGCCGGTGAAAATGGTGAGTCGAGTGGCATAAGTCCATACACCATTCTCAAAATGGTCAAAGCAGAGAAGGATCCCAAATGGGCGCTTAGAGTATTCAAGAAAGCCTGTAGCACAGCTGGTTACAGACCCATTCTTCCCCTCTATGATAAACTTATCGAGAAATTAGGTCGCGGGAAGCTCTTTATAGAAATGGCTGAAATTCTAGAGCAAATGAAATTAGAAAGTTGTAAGTGTACATAAGGATTTATGGAGGAAGGGCACATGTGTTGGAGCAGGGTCCCGCAACTACAGAAGAAGCTGCTAGTTTTGGCAGAATGATAAATTTTGGCGGAAAGAAGTTAAGACAGAGCTACGACGCCGTAGCATGTTTCCAGCTGGAGAGCAGAGCCGGAAACCATGACTTTTTGAGATAGAAAAGTCAAGAAGGCAACGGTACCTGAGCAGCCGAGAAGAGAGAGCTCAACCACTGCATTGAAGGCAGCGGCGAAAGACAGGAGGGCTCAGCGACCCTCATAAAGAAGAAGGAGCAACGAGGCTCAAGCATTAAAGACGAAGGACAGAAAAGAGAAGCGGTGCATAGTACCCATGGTCAGTGCCGGGAAGCATGGAAGACTGCAGAGAGCTGTGGTGTGACGGGAAGCGGCTACCTCAAGGACAGAGAGGACCGACTGTCACTAATTACGGTTTTGGGTTACTGTTGGGACAGGCCCACAGTGTCGTAAAAGCAGACCTTCGGGCTGCTCATAAAAGAATGTAATTTTTTATTGTAAAGGGTTAGCTAGTTGGTTGGGTAGACAGTAGACAGTCGTGATTGAAGTAGGCAATAAGGATAAGTAGACTGTTGTAAAAGCCGAGCTCTGGTTCTGGTCTTAGCGGTAGCAATCTTACTAAAACCAGTAGCCATCTTATAGAGCATGCATGTAACGATCCGCAGGGATCGACTAAGAGGGAAGAGTATATTGTAAGGGAGAAATATAGAGAGAAGAGAGATCTAAGAGAGAAGATCTTGAGCTGCATATGCGGTGCAACAGAACTGTGTTTTACCTTACCCTTGAGCTATAATAGTAAACACAGTTCTGTGGACGTAACTTCCATCCTGGAGGTGAACCACGTTAAAATTTGTGTTATGCGACTGGTTTATGTGTTATGTTTACTTATGCATTGCTAAGTTATTTCATGGAATTTGTTTGCAGTTTAATGAATGGATGTATTAATCAGTTCACCACAGCACAGAAGGATAATCATAGGTTAAAAGCCTTTGGCATGTTGTATGTGTTTTAATTATGCTTTGCGTAAACAGTTACTGGTTGCAATATTGAATAGCTTTGTATGTTAAGTCTTGCACGTCGACACGAGCAACGCTAAGTGCGCTAAACCACGGAGGTAGGATATCACAGAGAGGTGATACCGCACCGGCAGAGAAGCTGTGGTGCGCGAGACCGTAGGTTGAGGACTTCGCGTTGGGCAGGAGCTGCGTGTCACACGGTGCGCGGCGATGCGGTAAGGCGGGAGATATCGCAAGTCAGGGAAAGTGCGCATCATAGAGAAGGACCGCACGGTGGTGTAAAGGAACATATCGTGGCTAGAAGAGCTGCGCGACGACAGGATCACGCGACGCAAGCATGAGGTCGCGCGACTCACAGCCGCAGAGGGAAATCTTGTAGTCAGAGGAGCTGCGAGTCGCAAGTAGGATTGCAACAGAACCTGGTCCAAGACGCTTGAGTCCTTGGCCAACCCATTAGAATCACTTCGGGTGAGACTTCAGGCCGCTGTGCGGTCTGTCGCCGAAAGGGTCAGTGAGCTAGGGGTGTTGTTGGTTGATAATAGTAAACCCGGGTCTGCCCATGCAATCAACAAATGGTTCCGTTGCCGGTTTGAACGACTGGGAGTTAATGTTCTGTTGGCATCCTACCAGAGAAGAGTTTCACCAGTGGCTGGATTCAGACTTAAGGGAGTTTGCCAAGAAAGAAAATCGGAGCCCTAAACTGAGCACAGAGGCCTGGTTAGAAAAGCATATCGCTTCAGATATACATGCTATATTTTTTGCAACCTATGGAAACGAGCTTTTCGACTGGTTATCCAAGTTGACAGATAGGAACACATTCAAGAAGAAAAGAAACATTGTTTGGACACTGGAGTTGATTCAGACCGTGCAAAACCTTGACAATCCGATTACGAGAGCCGTGGACTTCTGGCTTACCAGTGTGCTAGAAGGCTTTGTTACAGAATTTGCAGTTGACCAGAGAAAGAGCTTCAGTGAGGCCGAACGATACTTCTTCAGAGGATATCGTGGTAAGTACCTAAGATCTCTAAACTTGTCCCTTAAAATGATGCTATATGAAAAAGGAACAATGGATCTAGTCTCAGATGAATAAGTAAAGATAGTAATGTCACAAGAGTTTGAAAGTGATTTTGATGACATTGGACGAACACATAGTGGAAAGAAATATAAAGTAGATTTCAGCTCTCCTGTATTTGAAGACAATTCAGACAGTATTAGACAACAGAGCCCTAGCACCACAGAAGAACCAGAGGGGGGTATTCCTTACCACCCCTATACCCCACAGAAACAGACAGGGACTCAGAATAACCCCGTAGGTACTCCATCTAGTAGTTCACAGACAGTACCTACTCCCACTACATCACCTTTACCTACACCACTGAGTGGTAGTAACCCAGTCAGTCAGAACCCACCACAGAGAAATAGAATGGGAGACGACATGAAGCTACCTATTTTTAAAGGTACAGGAGCAGAAGACCCGGAACAACATTGGTTCCTATGTGAAGCCATGTGGACCATTAAAACAATCAACGATGATAACCTTAAACTTGTACAGTTGGTTACCACACTCAAAGACAGAGCCTTGACATGGTACATAAAGTATACTACATTGCCCAAGACACTTGCCCAGGTCAAGAACGCCATGATCAAAGAGTTTAAGAAACCTAAGTTTGAGTCTCAGTGCATTACAGAGCTTAAGGATATTAAGCAGCTACCATCAGAGTCAGTATGGGACTTTGACCAAAAATTCAAAGCTCTTATAGACCAAGTAAGTTTTGAGTTTGTGCCGGAGCAGCATAAGGAATGGTTTATTGTAGCGCTTCTCCCTCACATCAGAGTGCCACTAATGCAGCAGAAACTCACTACTCAGGATGAAGCGCTGGAGATGGCAATGAAACTAGAGCCTTCACCTCTAGCAGAGACTACCACAGGCATGACAACCCTACAGAACCAGTTGGCCAACCTCACGTTACAGATACACGAACTTAAGAAAGGGAAAGAGGTTATGCAAGACATATGGTGCATAAAGTGTAGAGCACAGGGTCATACCAAAGACAACTGTCCAGTCTTTGCAGAATATTTAGCGTCAGGGGCTCCTAACCCCTTACCACGAACGCAAGGGCCATGGTGTGAAATATGCAAAACACAAGGACATCCACCACAACAATGCCCTTTGCTTCAGAAGTATGTACAGACACCTAAGAACCTATACTGTGTCTTCTGTAAATCCGTCGGGCATGATGAACAGGACTGCCGAGCCTATGATCTCATGTTAGATAGAAAACACGATGTGTACAGAGTCCAAGCAGACACACAGGGTCCAGTTGCAGGACCTCAGCTGGATCAGGCTTATGGAGGCCGTGGAGGAGGATTCAGAGGATGAGGCCATGGAGGAGGCTTTGCACGTGGAGAAGGCTTTGGCCAAGGAGGAGGTTTTGGCCAAGGTCATGGGAAAATCACTTGTTATAATTGCAGAGTTGTAGGACACTATGCTAGGGACTGTCAGAACCCCACTACTACTTGTAACTACTGCAAATCTTATGATCATACCATAGAGGAGTGTCCTATCCTAATAGCTAAGATCAAAGATACTAAGCCAGCGGCACATCAGAACATCCAGCTTATCGTTGCTGAACAGGCAGAGCCAGAACCAAAAGTCAATATTGTGACTCAGAGCGGTGCTTCCACCAGTGGGACATCGCAGGAGACCGGAAAGAACACTAGTCAGGAGTGGGTATGCAGAGCTCCTGGTAAAGCAAAAGCACTTGACCTACAACAGAATAAAGAGACATTTCATGAAGCCAAGGCTTCCTTTGATGAACCTACACTATCAGGATCGCAGGTACCACTGTCTAGGGGCGTACCGTAGCAAGCACCTTGTGGCGATAGCCCTGAGCAGGCACTGCAGGCTACCACATCGGGGAGATGCGACGAGGATGAATCGACATGAAGTGTACAATCCTTCCTGCACAGCTGCTTGAAACTCCTGAGAAATGACAAAGCTGTTGGCGAGCTACAGCGCATGATAGATCGGCGTCAGCAACCCTCTCTCTTGGGCAGTGCACACCGCGCTGTCCATAATATTACAAGAAATACAAGGACCGGAAGAGAGATGAAATTCACAGCGCAGAAGGCGAGTTTGAAATGGATGAGGTTGTCTTAGACCTAGGATCAAAGGTGAATGTTCTGACTAAGCAGACATGGGAACAGATGGGTAGTCCTCAGTTATCCCTATCGCCTATCCACCTGAGATTAGCTAATCAGCAGCGAGTATCACCACTGGGTCGACTACCACAGGTGCCAGTTGACATTGACGGAGTTCGTACTTTTGTGGACTTCGAGGTTATAGAAATCATCGGCGACAGTCGACCATATCCAGCACTATTAAGTATTGATTGGGCGATTGGTAGCAAAGCTGTCATCGACCTAAAGAGAAGACAAATGACCTTTGAGGATGCGCAGATCCGGGTCATCGCACCGCTGGATCCTTACCAAGGTCCTAGATATATCGAACCTATCCAAGCAGAGGAGGAGGCACATAACATTGATAGTCTCTACCAGATGACTGTGAACCAGAATGACTACATCAATCCAACCGCAGAAGGGAACATTAGTTGGCAATGCGACAGCTCATGCGCATTGGATTCTGATGTTGGTCTAGAAAACTGGCAGAACAGACTTTACGAAGTCTCAGCGCACAGATGTGCGTTTATCAGTAAGTCACTACGATCGATTGGCGCAGAGATCGCTGAGATTCCATCATATCAGGCTCTGACGGATATCCAGGATTTTTTTGAACAGTTTGAGCAACAAATTCCTCATGAACAGAGGATCGCAGCTATGGACCTTGCAGTTCGAGCTACACCTGCAAGATGGTGGTATGCGCATAAAGAGAATATCGCATCATGGGATAATATAAAAAGACTGATGGCGATCAGATTTTCTGATGACAGAGAGTATGTCCAGCAGAAGTACACAGGAGAAACTGACCCCAGGGCACACATTCAGACATGTGAACAGAACTGGTCGGACATTCCAGAGGATGAATGGGTTCACAGATTCATTCACACATTGGACACAGTTCCAAGGAATTGGTATACAGAGACCGAGCTGCGTAAGGGAACGACCACATGGTCACTTATGACAGATAGCTTACTACTCACCTTTGCGTTTGAATTGGATATCCAAGTGTTGCTCAGGCCCTAGACATAATCAAGATCAAGATATTTGAGGACTGTACCATCTCAGTGCAGGCTCAACCTGAGTGGGCCACCCAGTTGCAAGACGCGCTAGAATGCTATAACTTCGCAACAAAGCTAGACAATGAGGAGGAGGATGAGGACCCTCGCAACACCAACATTCCAGAGTCAGAAGGGACTCGCGATGTTGAGGGACCACAGTTAGAGATTCCAGGAATCATTGAGCCCATAAAGATTAAAAAGATCAATATTGGCACAGACGCAGAACCTATGTTTGCCTCTATTGGAGACTACTGGAACGATGAAACAATCGGACAGATTGCAGATCTGCTACATGACTATCAGGACCTATTTCCCACCAAGTTCACAGAGATGAAGGGAATAGTTGGAGACCTGGGAGTCATGAGGATACCATTAAAGGAGGACGCTAGACCAGTTAAGCAGCGCCCATATAGATTGAATCCGTGCTACAAAGAAAAAGTAAAGGACGAAATTGATAAAATGCTAGCAGCAGGCATCATTGAGTCAGTAGAAGAAAGTGAATGGGTTATCCCTATGGTAGTGCAAGAGAAGAAAACAAAAGGGGACATCAGGATCTGTGTTGATCTGCGAAAACTCAACGATGCATCACTTCATGATCCATTTCCAACACCGTTCACTGATGAAGCATTAGACAACGTGGGAGGACAGGAGGTCTATTCCTTCACCGATGGGTTTTCAGGCTACCATCAGATCAGAATACATCCAGAAGATCGATCCAAGACCACCTTTGCAACAGAATGGGGCTCGTTCCAGTATACGGTAATGCCCTTTGGTCTTAAGAATGCACCAGCTATATTTTCTAGAGTGGTAGTTGCTGTCTTTAAAGAATACATCCATAAGTTCTTAGAAGTATATTTTGATGACTGGACTGTATTTGGGCTAATCGATAAGCACATAGGAGATCTAAGACTGATGTTAGAGAAATGTAGGCAGTACCAAATTTCTCTAAACTTGAAGAAATGTATATTTTGTGCACCATTTGGTATCTTGTTGGGTCATATTGTGTGCAGACAAGGCTTGGTGGTAGATCCCGCGAAGATCGCCATCATTGTAAATCTTCCAGCACCCAATTCAGTCAAGCAACTGAGGACAATACTTGGTCATACCGGGTACTACAGAAAGTTCATTAAGGGCTACGCAAAGATTACAGCGCCGATGGAGAATTTGCTAAAGAAAGATGTAAAATTCCTATGGAATGAGGAATGCCAGCAGAGTCTAGACATACTTAAGGAGAAGATGGTTACAACACCCATCCTAGTATTTCCCGACTGGACTAAGCCATTTCATGTACACGTGGATGCATCTGGCATCGCATTAGGAGTCGTCTTGACACAGCCAGGAGAAGGGGATATTGATCATCCCATCGCATATTCCAGCAGAAAGCTATCAACAGCAGAAAAAAACTACACCACAACAGAAAGAGAGGGCTTAGCTATGGTGTATGCACTGCAAAAGTTCAGGCACTATCTATTGGGTGCCTCATTTAAAATGTTCACTGACCATTCCGTGCTAAAATACTTGGTCAATAAGCCAGTGTTAGGGGGGCGAATCTGTAGATGGTTACTCCTCTTTCAGGAGTATGATTTTGAAATCATTGTGAAACTAGGAAGACTGAATGCTGGACCAGATCATCTATCGTATATAGACTCAGGGGAAGAGCCCAGTAACCTAGAAGACAATCTGCTCGATGCGCAATTGTTCTCTATGTAGATCGCAGATGACTACTATGCCGACATTATTCAATTCCTCACTACAGGAGTAGCACCTGATGAGTTTACTAAGCAGCAAAAGAAGTAGTTGGTTGTTAAAGCAGCAGACTTCACCCTCATCGCATGACACCTATACAAGTTAGGTCCGGATGAAGTTCTGCGCAGATGCGTGATGCCGCACGAAAAAGATGCTATTATCAAAGAGGCTCATTCAGGAACCGCAGGAGGACATTTCGCAGGAAAACCGACTGCGCAGAAAATCCTGGAGGCAGGATTATGGTGGCCTACATTGCATAAAGACACCAAGGAATTTTGCAGATGCTGTGATATCTGCCAAAGGGTAGGAAAACCCTCGCGACGCGATGAAATGCCGCTGCGACCGCAGGTCACGTTGCGCGCATTTGACAAATGGGCTATAGATTTTGTGGGTCCTATCAACCCACCAGGAAAGCGCACTGGTGCGAGATATATAATCACTGGAACAGAGTACCTCACTAGATGGGCAGAGGCCAAAGCAGTAAGAAATTGCGATGCTGCTACAGCTGCACAGTTCCTTTTTGAAAACATCATCAGCAGGTTTGGATGCCCAGTAATTTTGATGAGTGATCAAGGCACACATTTCGTGAACAATACTATTGAGGCATTAACAGAAGAATTCCAGATCCAGCACCATAAGAGCACTCCCTACCACCCACAGGCTAATGGTACAGTGGAGGCCTTCAATAAGATTTTAGAAAACGCTCTTACTAAGATCTGCAATAGCCAGAGGAATGATTGGGACCTTAGAGTTAACGCTGTCTTATGGGCGTACAGGACCACATGTAAGAAACTTACGGGACACACACCTTTCAGCTTAGTATATGGACAGGAGGCTGTTATGCCTATGGAGTATATTCTTCCCAGTTTAAGAATTGCTCAGATTACCGGGATGACTGATACAGACACAGTCGAAGCAAGGCTAGCACAGCTGCTTGCCTTAGAAGAAGATAGGTTCATCACCGAATTCCATCAGAAAGTGCAGAAGGCCCGAGAAAAATCTTGGCATGACAGACACATTAAGAATAAGACTTTCCAGATCGGAGACCTGGTGCTCCTCTATGACAGCAAATTCATCAAGTTCCCAGGGAAGTTTAAGACACATTGGCTAGGGCCATATCAGATACAGCAAGTCACAGAGGGAGGTGCCGTTCAGCTCAGCCAGTTGAATGGGGAGCTTTTTCCCACATGGATTAATGGCAGTAGGCTTAAGCCCTATAGTGATAACCACCCCAACTCTTAACCAGTCAAAGAGGTGCAAATTTCCAGTGTAGTTGAAAGGAGGCATCGCACCGGGAACTAGTCTACACTGGCAGGTATTATTCTAGGTAAAACAAAAACAAAAAAAAGTATTGTTTTATGCAGGTGATGCAGAGTCGCATCGCAACAGCGCGATGTTTCCCCGTGCCACGTACTCAGTTTGCAACCGACAAGGACCAGTCAAGTCAGCAGCTGGCAGGTAGTTAATAAGGTAATGATTCGTATATCTTACCGTAGATTTGGCAGCAGTATAATTAATTTTTCCAGATTTGGCAAATCTCCGACGAGACCGACGCCTGTACACACACGTTTCGAGGGAAATTCGATCGGATTTCTGCATTTATTAGGGATCGGATGGCGGGTGTGGTCTTGTCTAGGCATTAATGACGACCGACGGATCCAGTCTAGATGACCGTTGCGTCTGGGATTATCGTATTGGGCATAAAAGCAGAAAGTATTCAAGTGGGACGGTTACATTCCTAGAAAAGCCAAGAGCCATAGAGTTAAGTCGTTAAGAGTTCTGTGTCCAGAGCTAAGTGGTTACAGAGTGCTGTGATTTTCAGAAGTTGCAGCCAGTGCTCGTCTGCCATTTTGTACTGAGTGGGTTATGTCCGAGGACAAACCAATAGTAAACATTTTGAGGAGATTTCAGCGTTACGGCATTGCTGGAGCTATGACAACACCACTAAAGAGTGCTCTGCCAAGTTCGTCACAGACCAGACAGCAACCGTAAATGAGGAGCCAATCTCAGGTCAACGATGAATCCAGTTCAGAGCGTGAGGAAGAAGTTCACAGCGGAACAGACTACATGATACCATGAGTTGAAGGCGCGCCAGCAGCACAAATTTCTAAGAACGCTAAGTATACTGTTCCCATTCCACCCATTGATTCTCGAGTAAAGGAAAATGGAGATCTAGTAGGATATGCTGCTGTTGTTAAAATTGTAGATTATAACCTGGCAGAGGGTAAGACATATCCTCAGTTTAAGCCGGATAGCTATCTGAAGATTGAGAAAAACGTAAGGACAGGGAGAGATGAATATGTTCCCCTGCCGCATGTCCAGATTCTGGAGCGGTCAGGACTGCTCAATTTGCTGAGATTACCTCATTTTGGATGGGGTCCAGAGGTTAACGCTGTGGTGTGCATTTTACTCTCTTGTGTACACGGAGGGTACCTCTGGCTAGGTAGCAAGGTGGACCTGAACATTGATTTGATACATCGTATCGCTGGCCTGTCCAAGACGGGTAGACACCCTGATATACAGACAACAGGAAAAATCAAGGACTCCAAGTTACCACCAGCCCTAGTAACTAAGTATCAGCTACACAGAGGAGGACGGGGTTATGACATTTCAAGCATACCAAATGAGACACTTCAATTCACCGCCAGTCTGCTCGCGGGAAGACTGCTAACCAAGGTTCGACCAAAGGAAGTTACAGGATCCGTAATTCACCTGGCCATACAGGTCACAGAAGGGGAACAGTTCAATTGGTCGCTATTCTTATTAAACATGCTGCAAACAGATTGCTTGGTAGCTCATGATGAAGCCAACCACCCTTTCCATTTTTCATGGTTTCTTATTCTGTGTGCATTTGTCGGATGGAAGGAGCCACCCCACACTTAGTTTCCACAGATGACAGGTAGCGCACCCAAAGGAGTGCGCTATGCCAGCTTATGGGAGACCAACAGCCCAGCTAAGAAAGCAATCAATGCGATGGTATTCCATGACTACTATAAGCTGTTGATGAAGGTCATTCAAGAGACACCACTGCTCAACACGGAGATTGTGGACATATACGACAACCGGCTTAATTTTATGGCAGACAGCCATTTAATCTATCTACGGCCGAAAAAGACTAAGCAGGATGATTGGGCACCTGGCTCGTTTAGGATGGAAGCCCAGGATGTCGAAGGAGTCATAAGAGACTTCGACGACCAGTGGAAGCAGGAATACGAAGATACCGCATTACTATCATCAGAATCTGAAGACACAGAACACCAGAACAAGGACAAAGACAAAGCAGACATCCAAACGCAATCTTCAGCAGAGGAACCACTACTAGGGGAAAAGAAGAGACCTTCACAGCAAGGGTCACCAGGGACACAGCAGAAGAAAAAGCAGAAAACCTCAAAGCCAACCCTGAAGATAGCATTGACAGACGATGACTATGAACTCATCGCAACAAGGACGTGCGATACATTGAAGGAATCACTTGACGCGATGAAGGAGGCACGGGAAAAGAGCCAGAGCGCAGTCGAAAAACAACTTCTAGACTTATGAATGATTACAGAAAAGACTGCCATGAGGTACATTCCACCTGATAAGACAAACACTGGAGAGACTTCGGCACCACCGATGCCCCGCCAGGAAAGCTTAGCAAAAGATGGCCTCAATACTGTGTTAATTCCACCAGGGAGTATCCGATTCCCTGCTACAATGAAGGACCCACCAGTTCAGTATAGGAAACCCATTGAAGTTAACCTTGCAGAGTTTCATATTGACCAGTTGCATATGATCCAACAGTAGTTAGGTGTAGAACTCAAGAGTAGAGAGCTTGAGAATTACCAACAGAACATGCAGCTGAAGCAACAAAATGCAGCACTTGCTCGCAGTGTTCAGAAAAGGGCAGATGAAGTACGAACATACGAGGAAAGAGAGAAAGATCTTTCTCAAGTTTTGTAGAGCATTGCATTGGAACTGCCCCAATGTAACATTGAGTTTGCCTTACCAGTTCCGCAGAAGCTAAGAAGAGTAGCAGACAGAGCAAAGGCTCTGGAAGAAACCATGGCTAGGATGGACGAAGAAGTGACCAAGAGGAAGGCAGACCATGAGGTGCAGATCGCTGAGCTTGAGGCTCGTATACACGACACCAACCAGGAAGACCAGAAAGCGCAAGTAGAAGCCCTTCGACTCACTTCAGCGTAGATGCAATCTCGCATCGACGAAGCATGGTTAGTACTAACCGATGCGACAAACACATGGGCTGAGTTAGATGAGTTGCCGGAGAAAATAAAAATCCAGCAAAGTATTCAGCAGATAGAGAATACTGCTGCGGTAATGAAAGAAGAAATTAAGGGCTTGGCAGCCCTTCAAAAGATGAGGAAGACAAGGGAGATGAATAGTTTGCAGCAGGAAGCGCAGCAATTAAGAACCAAGGAGATGCACATTAATGACCTACTTCAACCGTATCAAGAGAAAATCACAGAGATAGTCGATACGGTTGAACAGAAAATAAAGGAGTTCACTACCACCAGGGAAAACACTGATGCCACAGAAGACGCCGGTATTAGTCAATCTTTGCTTGACTCGACACAAGAGAGTGTCGAAGTGATGATGAAGATAGGTCTAACAGGGTCTTCAAGGCAAGTTACCCATCGTCTTCCATAGTCCGAGTTTCGAACATGGCTGCTTCTCGTGATCTCCGTTCTGGTTTTACTGACGCTTTCTTCCAGATCAGCCATGATCTCCGTTCTGGTTCTGCTTACTCTTTCTTCAGTTCAGAGCGGATGTACCAAGCCCAGCCACATTGAAGTGCAGACAGAGCAAGATCGATGGCAATGGAAATGACGGTGAAAATGGTGAGTCGAGTGGCATAAGTCCATACACCATTCTCAAAATGGTCAAAGCAGAGAAGGATCCCAAATGGGCGCTTAGAGTATTCAAGAAATCCTGTAGCGCAGCTGGTTACAGAACCATTCTTCCCCTCTATGATAAACTTATCGAGAAATTAGGTCGCGGGAAGCTCTTTACAGAAATGGCTGAAATTCTAGAGCAAATGAAATTAGAAAGTTGTAAGTGTACATAAGGATTTATGGAGGAAGGGCACATGTGTTGGCGCAGGGTCCCGCAGCTACAGAAGAAGCTGCTAGTTTTGGCGGAATGATAAGTTTTGGTGGAAAGAAGTTAAGACAGAGCTACGACGCCGTAGCATGTTTCCAGCTGGAGAGCAGAGCCGGAAACCATGACTTTTTGAGATAGAAAAGTCAAGAAGGCAACGGTACCTGAGCGGCCGAGAAGAGAGAGCTCAACCACTGCATTGAAGGCAGCGACGGAAGACAGGAGGGCTCAGCGACCCTCATAAAGAAGAAGGAGCAACGAGGCTCAAGCATTGAAGATGAAGGACAGAAAAGAGAAGCGGTGCATAGTACCCATGGTCAGTGCCGGGAAGCATGGAAGACTGCAGAGAGCTGTGGTGTGACGGGAAGCGGCTACCTCAAGGACAGAGAGGACCGACTGTCACTAATTACGGTTTTGGGTTACTGTTGGGACAGGCCCACAGTGTTGTAAAAGCAAGACCTTCGGGCATCTCATAAAAGAATGTAATTTTGTATTGTAAAGGGTTAGCTAGTTGGTTGGGTAGACAGTAGACAGTCGTGATTGAAGTAGGCAATAAGGATAAGTAGACTGTTGTAAAAGCCGAGCTCTGGTTCTGGTCTTAGCGGTAGCAATCTTACTAAAACCAGTAGTCGGATTATAGAGCATGCATGTAATGATCCGCAGGGATCGACTGAGAGGGAAGAGTATATTGTAAGGGAGCAATATAGAGAGAAGAGAGATCTAAGAGAGAAGATATTGAGCTGCATATGCGGTGCAACAGAACTGTGTTTTACCTTACCCTTGAGCTATAATAGAAAACACAGTTCTGTGGACGTAACTTCCATCCTGGAGGTGAACCACGTTAAAATCTATGTTATGCGACTGGTTTATGTGTTATGTTTACTTATGCATTGCTCAGTTATTTCATGGACTTTGTTTGCAGTTTAATGAATGGATGTATTAATCAGTTCACCACAGCACAGAAGGATAATCATAGGTTAAAAGCCTTTGGCATGTTGTATGTGTTTTACTTATGCTTTGCGTAAACAATTACTGGTTGCAGTATTGAATAGCTTTGTATGTTAAGTCTTGCACGTCGACACGAGAAACGCTAAGTGCGCTAAACCGCGGAGGTAGGATATCACAGAGAGGTGATACCGCACCGGCAGAGAAGCTGCGGTGCACAAGACCGCAGGTTGAGGACTTCGCGTTCGGTAGGAGTTGCGTGTCGCACGATGGGCGGCGATGTGGTAAGACGGGATATATCGCAAGTCAGGGAAAGTGCGCATCATAGAGAAGGACCGCACGGTGGTGTAAAGGAACATCTTGCGGCTAGAAGAGCTGCACGACGACAGGATCGCGCGATGCGAGCAGGAGGTCGCGCGACGCACAACTGTAGAGGGAAATCTTGCAGTTAGAGGAGCTGCGAGCCGCAAGTAGGATTGCAACAGAACCTGGTCCAAGACGCTTGAGTCCTTGGCCAACCCATTAGAATCACTTCGGGTGAGACTTCAGGCCGCTGTGCGGTCTGTCGCCGAAAGGGCCAGTGAGCTAGGGGTGTTGTTGGTTGATAATAGTAAACTCGGGTCTGCCCATGCAATCAACAACATGCATGCAGGAAATGTGGCAAGAGGACTGGGTAAACCCTCAACCTCTGTGTACGTGAGATTGGCCCCCTTTTGTTTTCTTATAATGTGGTGAGAAGGTGGATTGGGACACTAGGAAATGAGGGGTGAACCATGGTCTCTCGATATATGGGGTATGCTACCAACTATGCGGTGCTTCCTATGCCTTTAAATCCATGAAGGACCCGCCAGGAGAGGAGGTTGTTGCCACAGGGAGGGGCCGACTCAAAGAGGCTACAGGTCACAGGGACTAATAAAATGGGAAGGGGAAGAGGCCGGTATGATTTTACTTTCGTAAATAACGTAGAATCTATATGGTTAGAGATGCAGTGCTAAGCAGTATATAGCCCTCTCCATGCATAAGGAGTTAAAATTTAAAAGTCTATTGTATTGGAGGGGCATCGCATTTGGTATGAATCCAGGAGGTAAAAATATGAGAGATAGCAGAGGATGGATGGTACAATCAGCAGGTGTTTTCATAAGAATACGAATAATATTGTTGTTGATGATGAGTGGAAGCAATGCCATTGCAGTACACTGTTTGAAGAAGCCATTCAACGTGTTGTATGATCATCGGGCCCTCATCATAGATGGCCAGAGACGAATGCTTATATCGGCGGGAGTCCATTATCCTCGCGCTACACCCGAGGTTTCAATTTATTCTCTAATTTTATTCAATTTAATTTTGGAAAACACTGCTTTCAAAATGATGTTCAGCTTTCATCGGATCTCCTTTACTATGCCTCTCTTAATTATTCAATATTTACCTGGATAGACACTTTTAAAATTGACGCAGAGCATATATCTCTATTTGGAGGGTTTTGTGTAAAAGTAGTTGTGTATTTTAGTCGGTTGTAGATATCTGTGTGTTTGGCAAGCTGATAACCTTACATATGTTTTTCAGCAAGTGGATAAAATAAATCATTATGAATAATTGCACCTACAACGCTCTTACATCCTAGGTGGAAGGGATGTGTAAGTGCACTGATAATGCTATTTGAAAAAAAAAAGAATGCAAATCCATTGCTATTTCAAAATTTAATTCTTCTCAAAACTTTTATATGAGGCACGAGGATTTGAAGAGATTTAGATTCCCAAGTGGTTTACAATTTGCTCCAAGACCTTGAAGAGATAAGCCGATGCAACCTCGATTGAAGCCAATTCAAGTTCTTTCCTACTATTTCTTTTTTTATAGAAATATCACTCGATAAAAGGGGAGCATAAGCAAGTTCTTTATAAAGCCAGGAAGCAGACCCATACCTCTCATTGGCCGTGGGAATGAAGAGGAAGGGTTCAATGAGAGGAGAGCGAACTCAAGTGAGTCCTTTTTATAGTACTCCACGAATCACCCATATAGATGCCATCAGTGCCCTTTAACTTACTACCCTACTCAGAGAACCCTCACTAGAACATCCCTCTTAGGCAGTCTTCTTATTAGCTTCGAGAGAAGTTACCTTCATTTCCTCGGCATAGTTATATATATATAAACTTTGAAGTTATAATTAAATATTGTTATATATAAACTTGATATTAATAAGTTAATTGATTTTTTTTTAGCAGTTTCTTAAATTGAGGTAGTTTTTATAAAATGTAATGGTTAATAAAACAAACTATGATTTTTTTATTACTGCAAAAGTATGAAAATACATTTTTTACAATGATGTAAGTTTATAGAAATTTGTTAAAACTTGATATCTCACAATGTCTCCTCATGTTTCCAAATATCCGCCAAAGAAACATATTGTTCATCTGCTTAGCTTTTATTAGGTAGAGCTTATATCTTAATGGTTATCCTTCCTCAGGTTTCCTAATATACTGAAAAAAACATATTGTTTGTCTCCTTACTTTCTCATGTTTCCTAATATACAACAAAAAAACATATTGTATGTCTCCAACTTATATCTTACAAGTTATCCTAGTACATTTATCAGGTAGAGCTTATATCTTACAAGTTGTATATTTATCAGGTAGAGCTTATATTTTACAAGTTATCTTTGTAGTATTGTGCATTTATCAGGTAGAAAGCTTTTATATTGGAGAATGTTGTTGAAGGATGGTAATTACAAGAAGTTGTTAGCTTTGTGTGAGTCCTAATTAGTTTATGCATAATAAAAACATAATGAAGTGTTGTTTGCTTCTACCGTGTATTTTCACAGGCTAAACTTTTTCATTAAAAAACATTGTATCATATCAAAGGCAAAACTTTTTAGGAAAAGAAGAAGCAGAGAGAAGAGACCTACCACTTGGAATTCATAGCTAAACTTTTTAGGAAAGCACTGTATCATATCAAGGGAAAAACCTTTTAGAAAAAGGAAAACATATCTGTCACTTAGAATTCACTGGCCAAAGTTCTTTGAAAAACATTGTATCATATCAACTTGAAAAAACCTTTCAGAAAAAGGAAAAACTAAGAGAAGAGATCTGCCACTCAAAAGAAGTTTTGCTAAGATATATCCGAAGATAAGCTAGTTAGATAAGATATCTGAAATTATGATAGTTTAAATAGAGAAACTTATGAAAGATGCATACTAGCTTGGATTTAACTGGGGTGATTTTCAATAATTTTTAGTTTTGGATTTAGCTCGGCTTAAGGTTTAGGTGCTTCTTCCATGAAGTCTTTACAAGTGGGGAAAACCTGTAATGACCCAATTTGAAAAAATGCCTTGATTAGTCTGGACTCTAGGGGATTCGAATAGCACAAGAGGGTCTTGAATTGGTTAGGGACTAATGTGGGGAGTCTTAGGACCACTTAATGGACTCTCTAATAACTTTATGACAGGTTATAGACATCTGCAACTTGATTTGGGGACATTGGTAAAAATGTAACATTACTAGTAATTTATGGTACAATTCCCCTAGGGTATGGGTAGAAATGGCTCTCCAACTCTTATGCAACCCTCCCAACTTGTCAAACAGAGTATAGGGACTATTATTAGACTTCATTTACTGTCATTTGATATGGTTAATAGTTTTTCCACAGAGGTTTAAAGCATTCAAATATTCATATTCGAATGCATAAATTTAGTGGTATTTGCTTAAGAGAAATGACATGTAAATGATTTACGTTGACTCACAAATGGTGTAAACAATGGTTCTGAATAGAGCACAATGAATATAGACCATTAACAACATGGATAGGAGCTACGTTGTGGATGTCGGAGAGGAGTGGGTTGTGGTGTGAGGAGTAGTGAGCAGCTAACAAATATGCCCATGTGAAATGATCGATGGCTCTTGCTTTCCATGAGAGTTTAGATTATGGTCTTAGCATCAAATGTTTCCATGGTTACACCCGATAGGTGGACAAAACAAAAGCCTTCTTTTTCATCATAACCATAGAGTGCATGTTCAATTATAACAGAAAATCACTTACTTCACCTTTGACTGCAAGTAGCTTTTATCAAAATCAATTATCCTAATTTGTGCAAAGTTATTCTTGATATAATATTTTACTCCCTAACCTTCATCAATAATGAATTATTTCTATTTAATTAGTAGATATATCCATAAAAATTTTGCATCTACAATGAACTACAAAAAATAAACAATTCATTGTCATTTCCGTGAGAGGAAAATAAAATTCATGATTACTTTTGAAATTTCGATAATGTAATGCCCAATTATGTGAAGAATATAATGTTTTAAATTTTTGTATCAACCATAAGATTTTATTTACTAAAAGTTGTGGTTTAACACTTCAAATTGTCTTTCTTGTTGTATATGTCGACATCTCCTTGCTTAGCTTACAACACGGTGGTTTTTTTTTGGACCCCTAGGTACAATCGCTAGTTTATATCCTCTTATTGGTTGAGAAAGAAAACATGGACATATTTTTGAGCTTTATAATCATACCCATAGTAACAAGCCCTAACACCTCGAACTTGGATGCAAGATATGCTTCTAACTTAGACATATTCGTGCCATAGTTTTTAGTTGTATGGGATGAGAGCTCATTGAAGATGTCTGCACCCATGGGATCAGAGTCCAAGAACGATGCCCTCGTGGCTACTATGGAGTTGTGACCTACCAAAGACTAAGTTAAGAAAGTCTCCTAGGTTTAGGATGGTATTCATTTCACTGATATCACTAAGATGATGTTCAACACAAACCTTCTAATGTAGAAGGGAGCCATTGCAGACTTTTAGGTCATTGAGAGGTGATTCTTTGGGGAAACCCTATATTTCTAGATGAAACTCTTCGACTTAGTTCATATTTTAAAGTCTTAGATACAACAGAGGGAGGGGATCCCTCTAAGACATTAGAGATATCTCTACTCAAGAAGGTATCTTCACGATTGTTTCTTTCTCATGAATTATGGCATCAACAAGGATTTTATCGTGCATATGTTTTTTAGCTTTCTTAGAGGATCCCAAGCTGCATATGCACCATCCTTCTCTTAACCATGTTAATTCATGGACTTAATGAAGCTAGGTAGTTTTACTCCCTATAAGACAATGAGCCATTTAGTCCTACCTTCATAGTGGATAATTCATAAGACATTCTAGTGTTGAAAGTGCTCGATCCATAGGTCTACACCTATGATACTTTGTATTGAAGAGATGCTTCATTTGGAATTTCTATGGGCTTTTGTGATTTGCAACAATGCTTCAAGGGTGGTTAAATTGGACATGTAATTCTAGTCATGACCTTTGCCTATACTCCAAGGGTTACTTCATTGTAATTTTTAAAGTTACAAAGGATCATGAAAAAGTATTCAATGAAGGTGTTAACATATTTTCTTGTCTTCTTTGTTTTCCACTAAAAAATAGTGCAAAAGGATCAAACCTCCTCACCATTTCAAAACCTCATCGACCCCTTAGTGGAATTTTCCCTTTTAATGTCTCCTTGTGTATTCACTGTGCATTGTGTGTAAAGGTTTCATGTAGACACAAAGATCCCTCTTTATTGTGAATGTTACTTTTTTTTCTCCACATTCCACACACCTTTCCATTGTAGATGCAAAGAATGACTCACACTTTCATGGGTCTATGCTTTTTCATTTCGCATCCCCACAATTTTGGATGTAGAGATATCCTCATTAAATTGCAACATTCCATAAGTATTGAATTCTAAACCCTCATGGTCGTGGATGTGGAAAGTATCATCATGAATCACTCAACCCTCCACCTTTGAATTTAGACACTCCAAACCATTTTACACTTGAGGATGTAGAGGCTTCATCACATGTCACATGATTGATTCAAATTTGTCTTCCATCTTCCTGTTTCTGCATCAAATTTTATGTTTGGATGCGGGATCTCTTCTTGGGTCATGTACCATACTTCTTTATTTTAGAATACAGATGAATTCCTCAAGAATTGAATTAGTGGCATGTGCATTTAAACTTTGGTTTGATGGTAGCATATAACCTTCGTGGAAATTAAAATTTTCCTTGCATGAACCATGATTAAGGATCATCCACGCGATTTCCAAAGGATCGCTAATGGGGTTGGGGCATAGCTTTAGTCGTATTTTATGATCACAAAGAGTCTTAACAAGATAAAAACATGGTGAATAGAAAATTATATGAGCCATTTTGTGGAGATACTATTACTTTTGTTTCCCAAGAACACAAGGATTTCCATTAGACAACTGCATATAAATGGTATTTTCCATTATTGCTCGAGAGAGAAGAAAGAATAAAGTTTGGTCTACTGGGATTGCTGAAGTTGGATGCATGATAAGGTCCCTTGAATTCAAATAATTGGTATGGTGGTGTCAACAAAGGTTTGATTCCAATCATAGAATAATACAAATAATAGAGAGCGGAATAACTCCATTACCACTTACCCCCACAACGTATGGAAAATGCTATGACTCCTAGAGACAAATATACTTCTTAAGTTACTTGAAGTTGATGCATTCTTAGACTTCCAATATGGGGGAATGGGTATGTTGAAAGAGTATCTTAGACAACTGTTGGTAAGTTCAATTATCCCTTTCCATATTGAATTTGGTCTTATGAAAGATCAATACCACAATTTGTTTTGGCTACGACATACGTCCCCAAATTTGTACTATTCGTGTTACATTTTACTATGCATATGAACGTTTTTATTTACTAGGATAGATCATCTCAAATGAAATAGCTCATTAGCTTTGTGGATTATGCCAAAATTAAAATATTTTTATGATGACCTATTTGGTATTTGCATTGTTTTTTTTGTAATACCTTCAAGACACTAAACCCAAAGGTAAAAAATTGCTATGAGTTGAACCCAATCCAATGCTAGTACACAACTCGGTTGAAACTTAAAGCAACCTTTCATTGTTATCAAATCCAAGACGCCTTTGTCAAGAAATGCAAAAATATGTTGAAAGGTCTTACAATCCTATTCTAACCCACTTAAGTAGGTAGATAGGTTGTAATGTATTGAGGCCATCTCTATTAAATATGGCTCATCAATTAGATTTAATGTGTAAATCCCATCTAGAAAAAAAATTATAATTTAGTGCATAATAATATACATTTTAAATAAATGTATAATAGGAAAATATTCATAAAATAGAGAAATAATTAGGTGCATACTTAAGATTAAAATGGGATATATTAAGGTAAGAGGGATATGGGTGCATGTATGACAAGTGGCATCCATGGAAGTAAACCATGTATTTTAATAATAAGGAAAAGGGGTTTATAAGGAGGAAGGAGGACTATATGGGGATTCTTCTCTTCCTCTGGTATACAAGTTTTTTATTTGGGTTACTTAGATTGTTGCATATGATGGGTGCGATGTCATGTCCCCATTTTGTTTTGTAGCACCATGGTTAGAGCACTAACCATTTCATCCCATGGGGTTCTAGTATTAAATTAATAATAAGGGAATAATATGAGGCCAAGCTACCTTAGGAATTACTAAAGTTAGATAGGGAATAAATTATAGCCAAAGTATGTTGTATTAAATTAATTTAGAAGGGATGCAATATTATTTTTGAGTACTTAAATTTTATTTAAATGTAATAATGAGTTGGAAGAAGATAATGCGAGGCAAATAAGTTTCCTTGCAAAAGAAGGAAACTTGAAGAAAGAAGCACAAGGAAAGAATCAATGAAAATCAAGAAAGTGGAAAAAGAAGGAGAAGAAGAAAGCAAGGAAACTTAGAAAAATTTCAGGAAAGCGGTAGAAACGAAGGAAAGAGATAGAAAAGCAGGAAAGTTATGAAAAGTGGAAAGTAATAGAAAATCAAAGAAATCAATATTTTCCTAATTTTTGAAGATAAGTGAGATTGGAAAACGAAGGAAAGCAATCAAAAGGCTCAAGGAAAGAAACCTAGGATAAATTTAGCCATGGAGGGAACACCTGTTGAGAGAGGGGGTCCACATGAGCCAATCACATGCCAAATTCATTATCTCCAAAAATAATAATTTAATTATTATTATTATTTTATTAGTTACATGAGATATTTTTATAAAATAAGCATGAGCACTCCATTTCACATCTTTTGATAGTTTCGATATTGCATTGTGAGCTCTAAGCTTCTTTGACTTGGGAGATGTGCCCCTAGTTATAGACGAGAGATGTGTCCCTACTGCTCTTTTAACGAGATGTGAGGTTGATGGAATTAAGCCATTGACATTGAGTTTTATTGCAGGTATTCTCATATAATTGTATCCCCAATACGTTACAAGAAGTGGAAAAGTTCAATTCCATTCGAGCTCTCTCTTCTCTCTTACTTCTCATGCTATCTTTCTAGTTGAAGGTGAAAGCTTGGGGAATCGCGCCCCCATGGGAATATTTAGAACTTTAGTGCGCCTTACATGAGAAACCAACAAATGCTTATATTCCTAAGGTGCAGATCTAGTGATTGTATCTCCTCTTCTTACTCTTCCATTTAAGCATTCTACTCTAATTATTGTAAAATCTCCAAGATTGAAGACTTTCTATGAAGTCTGAGCTATGTTACTCCAATATGATGCTAATTAACTATGATAATAGTTGATGATACATATTTATTTATTTCTGATTTCATACTATACATGTGAGAAATAATTCAATATCTTTATGGATGTTTGTGCTTAAATATTTCAAGACTAGCTCTTTATGCATGAATTTTTGACTAGTTTTACTGTTTTGGCCATAAATGATATTATATGCATCCGAATTCAGTATTGCAAGTTTCTATAAATTATGAATACCCTCTTGATCACAATCCAATTTTCATATTGTATTCTTGGGACGACTGTACTTTGTTTGGGCCATCCAGAATTCTGGGCATCTCAACAATCCAAATTTGTTTAACATCATCCAAGTCTTCCAAAATCTATCAAATTGCTCCAAGAACTTTGTATCTGTTGTATATCAGTATATTGGAGGGTATACAGATATAATCTACCTTAAAATTGTATCCTAATATTGTGCAAATATTCTAGTTTTCATATGTTGTTGTACCTAGGAGCCTTGGAGTAGAGTTCAACGACAACTGATTTTGAAACATAAATGGTCCTAGTACATTTTTAAAGGAATATTAATCAAGTATATCCCTTTGTAATAATGATGTACACTTTTACTCACTTCAATTAGGACCCAAATTCCACTTGTCCTATGTTAGTTGTGTTTGGATCAAATCCCGTCAAGACTAGTTTTTTGAATAATTGCTAGCTTATCATTTTTCTATTTTAATTTTGGTGCAATTGAGCTACAATTTTCCAAATATCCATTTGGGATATTACAGTCTACTAGTGAGTATGTTATGAGGATTTTCCATCAGCGATGAGGAGGTTTTTAAGGAAAGGAAAAAACGTGATGATAATGTTTTTTCAGGTATTTCTTGTTTTTGGGGTAGTGGGGCCTATCAAAAGTATGCTGAGTGGGTACTCGTTGGATGCAGAATTTAATTCCGCATCCAACGACCTCTCCCGATCGAAATTTGAGTAAAAACACAGGGAGATATGTCGAAAATACGAACAAAAAAGTAGTTTTTTCTTTTCTTCCTCCAAAATTAATAAATATTNATTATTATTTTATTAATTTTCCTTAGGAGGCCCATTTTGAGTTGAAATTTTCTCTAATGCATTGGTCTTGAAGTAAATCGAAATGTTTCAGGAATCATGATTACACATTATAGATACATTGGAGACTTTCTTAAAATATTCCACATGAAATATTGTAAATCAACATCCTTCCCCTTCCTATCTCGCATCAGGTTGGAAGAAGGTGGTTTCACACCACTGGTTGACAATACACTCTGCATACATCATATTGGTAGCCTATTGTACCTCACCCATTCGAGGCCATATTTATCTTATTCTCTAAGTGTCGCTTCCAGATACGTGCAGGAGCCACATGAGCTGCATTGGAAAGAAACAAAGCACATCTTTCATTATGTGCAAGGTACGAGGGAGTTTGGGATCCACTACCCCGCTTGTGCATAACTAGATCTGATTGGTTTTATTGATTCAGACTGGGTTGGTGATAGTACTAACAGGAAATCTACATCAATATTTATTTTCATGTTGGAATTTGGACCAATCTGTGGGTCAAGAAAGAAGCAAGCATCTCTTTCTCTCTTTTCAGCTGAAGCAGAGTATCGAGGGGATATGAATGCAAATATTCATGTAGTTTGTGTTAATATTTCACATGTTAGACTAGATATCATTAGTGTTCAATCCAAATTCACAAAAGTAGCATATGCAGAATCACTGAAATAAAAACAATCAAAATGTAGACACAATATTTATCCTGGAAAACCCTTAAGGGGAAAAAAACCCAACAAAAATTCCTCTGTATAATATGTATAAGATAAAACCCTACAATAAGTATTCTCCTCCTTGTTTTTCTATCTCTCTCTCTCTCCTATGTGCTACTCAAGTGAATGAGTCTTATGTTATAATGAGGAACACAACTCCTTTATTTATACACTTTATGTCAAGTGAATTTTACCCTAAACAAGTCGACCCCACTAAATTGTCTGGGCTGACTTCACCTAGGAAGACTCAAAACAATATTTTATATCATTCATTGGGGTAGAAATGACCTAACTTACAATGGACGCTTTACCTCATGAGTCTATGATGACAAATTACAATAGTAACATCTCGATGGAGGAATAATAACATCTCCCTTGGGGTACATCAATAAAATACATTTAGAATATCCCTTGAAGTCACTTCGATCTTCTCGATCCTTTGTAGCAGCATCACTTCAATCCTTTCGATCCTTTGCAACAACACTTCGATCTTCTTGATCCTTTGCAGCCGCACTTCGATCTTTTTGATACTTTTCTGCCATGATACCTGTAGTACACATGATCTCTTTGTGGGATGATCAATCCCTATCACTTTAGGACATAGGTGGAAGGATGATGCAGTCCTCCATCGACCTACTTCCCCTTAACGAGGATGGTCCATAGTATTGACCAGTTTCATCTTCTACAATTGAATGTAGATATCGATCGCACCTAGATGCAGGCCCTGTTGTCCGTAAGGACTCATCGTAGTGCATGCTCAGCTTCAAATCTAGGACCATTCCTAAGCGAGTGTTATACTACGACATCTACATATACATGTAGGCGTACTCTCCATGCAAGAGTATTGTATGTAGAGTATATCTCGACCACATCTAAATGCATGCCCTCATCGTAGGACATCCTTATCCTGTTATAGCTAGGACCACTCCATGTGAGTGTTATACTATGACGTCCATGAGGACTCATCATACAGAATCCTTAGCACTAAAGCAAGGACCACTCCCAAGTGAGTGTTATTTAATGACATCTATATATAAATGTAGGTACACTCTCCATACAAGAGTAATGTATGCAAAGCAGATCTCAACTGCACCTAAGTGCTGACCCCGTCGTCCATGAGGACTTATCGTAGGAAATACTCAACGTGAAATCTAGGACCATTCGCAAGAGAATGTTATACTACAGTATCCACAAATGAATGTGGGTACTCTCCATGTGAGAGTAACTCCTGTAGGGCCATCTTTAGCTAGTAAGGACCACTCTCATGAACATAGTGTTATACATGCAAGAACATCCTAGATACTATTGTCCATAAGTGAATGTCGGACCTTGTTAGCATCTTCAAGCATACTTGGCCTCTTTCATACTGGATCTTCACTATCATCCATCATCGATGACAGTATTATCATCACTCCCCATTTTTCAGGAGGATCTATATCATCAACCTACTCCCCCTTTGTCCGAGGAGGGTTCATATCTTCGACCTGTTCTTCCTTTATGAGGAGAGTCCATATATTTGACTTGTTCCTCATTTTTGAAGAGAGTCCATATCTTCATCATTCCTTCTTGAAAGGAAATTTTGTAGTCCCATGACTGTTCCTCCTTGCGAGGAAAGTCTTTTCGAACTACACCAAGATTGTCACAAAAATTTCAAACTTTACTCTAGATAGAGGCTTGGTCAGTACATCAGCAGCTTTCTCATCGGTACTCATATACTGGAGCTTTATAGCTCCCTTCTATACCATATCCCTTATATAAAAATATCGTATTTATATGTGATTTTATTTATCATGGAACATAGGATTCTCTGTCATCTTTATGCAACTTTGGTTGTCACAAAGAATCACCGTGGTATCCAACTCCATGTCAAATAGTCCTGACATCATTTTCCAAATCCATATCGCTTCACAACTAGCATAGCAAGTTGTTATGTACTCTATTTCAGTTGTGCTGAGAGCAACACTAAACTATTTCCTACTAAACCATGAGATTGTGGTGGATCCCAAACAATAACATCAAACTGAGGTGCTCTTCCTATCTATGGCACTTCCTACCCAATCTGAATCTGTATATCCATACAATCTGTAGTCATGATCTCTACCATAGTAAAGTACAAGATCTATCGTACCTTTTAGGTACCTCATCACATGCTTTGTATCTATCGAGTGAACCCATCTAGGTTTAACTAGATACTGACTTAAGGTGTTCACAACAAAACATATATCTAGCCTTTTATTCATCAGATACATCAATGACCCAATGATTTGTCTATACTGAGTCATGTACACTAACTCTCATGACTCATCAGATAACAACTTCAAGTTGGTGTCCATGGGTGTGGTCATGGATTTACAATCCAACATATGAAATCTTTTCAATATTTCTATTGCATACTTTCCCTAATCTAGAAAGATTCATTTTGGGATCTGCCACACTTCCAGCCCGAGGAAATAATGCATCAATCCAAGATATTTCATCTTGAATTATTCAACTACCTTCTTCTTGAATTATTCAACTACCTACCTTCAACTACCTTGCTACTAGAGAAAATATCTCTTCATAATCAATCCCCTCTTTCTGAGAGAATCCTCTAGACACAAATCTTTCCTTGTACTTTTCAATACTTCCATCAGCAACATGTTTTATCTTGTAGATCCATTTCGAAGATACCACACTTTTGTTTTCTATTTTGGGTACTATATCCCAAACATATTTCTTCATTATTGACTGGTATTCTTCCGTCATTGCTTCCACCCACTCTTTCTTCTGAGCAGCTTCCTCATAGATAGTGGGTTCTTGATCTACAAGGTCACACATCAAAGCTACATAACTGGAGTATGCCTTTGTTCTTTTTTTTGTTCTTGTGGAGCCTTCTAGAGCTCCATATCTCTCTGCCTCTTGTATTATTTCTCTTACCCAAGCAGGTTTTATCTTTCGAGACATATCCATAGTAGGGGGTTCATGAGGTTATGGCATATCATGATCTTCTAATGCTACTATTTCAGGAAAGGGTTCAGCTTCTATCATTCTGGGAGGTACATCCTCTTCATGTACTTCTTCAAGATGAAACCTTCTAGATTTCTTAAGAGTTGTCGCTTCATCAAATTTTACATCCCTACTAATCTCGATATGATGGAATCCTAAAGGATTTGAAGACTTCACAGTATCCAACAAATATTCCCTTCTTTCCAGAAGGATCCAACTTGGTTCTCTCCTCTTTCGGAATATGTACATATACTGGAAAAACAAATATATTGAGATGGCTCACTTCAGGTTTCTTTCCTGTATATACATCTTTTCAGGATTCTTGAATCCAAGAGCACTATGAGATAATCTATTCTGCACATATACAGTTGTTCTTTCTACTTCAGCCCATAGGTGCATGGGGAGGTCTTGGTCATGAATCGTTTTTTTCATTGCTTCCATAATAGTTCCATTGTTTCTTTCCGCAATACCATTATGTTGAGGATTACAGGGAGTGGTTGGTTCCCTTTTGATTCTTGCCTCCTTGCAGAATGCTTCAAATTCTTTTGAAGTATATTCTCGACCATTATCTGATCTCAGTGTCTTGATTCTTTTTTCTGAATGGTTCTCTATCAAGGCTTTGAATTCCTTGAATTTCCCAAACACTTCACTTTAGTTCTTCAAGAAGTACATCCATGTATTTATTGAATAGTCATCAATAAATGTGAAATAATATTCATATCCACTTAACGATATGGAGGGCATAGGACCACATACATCATAATGAATTAATTCCAACGTAGCTTTAGTCTTTGTTTCACTTTTCAGAAAGGGATTCTTGATGTTCTTTCCTCTTGCACATCCTTTGCAAGTTCCCTCATGGTCAATCTTCAGATATGGTAACCCAATTACCACCTTACTCACATAGGGAAGTGCTTTGTAGTTGATGTGATCAAGAATCCTATGCCATAGTTCACTTGAGCTGGTAGTCTCATGGACAAGGGTTGTCTCTGGAGGTCCTTTAAGTTTGTACAGTCCTCCTCCTTCTTCTCCAATGACCACAAAATCTTCAAGTGTCTTTCCTTTGGACCACATAAGTACTTGTCCATATATAAAAGCAACTCTGTATCCTTTCTTATTTAGAGCTGAGATGGAAAGTAAGTTCTTTTTCAAACCTGGTACATACAATACTTCCTTCACCTTCATGGAAGTACCATAGCCAAGCTTGTAGCTTGATTCACTAATACCTTTGATGGGATATTGATAGTCATCTCCTAATGACACTTTATGAGGAGAGATCTTTTCTTCAAGTCTTGATAGAGTTTGATTATTCCCTTTCATGTGCTTTGAAGCACCACTATCAATAAGCCATGTATCTTCTCCATGTGTTACGGAACCAGATAGTGCAGAGAATAGTACATATTCTTCTACATCTTGTTCTTTTTTCAGTCTCTTTTGAGGCCTTTCTTCTTATTCATTCTCATTGTTAGCTATATGGGCATGATGTATTTTTTTGTTGCTCTTCTTTGTTGATGGACACTCTATGGCAAGGTGTCCTATCTTATGACAATTATATCATTGGTAGTTTGAGTGATCTTTCTTTTGATTGTTTACTCTTTTCTTTTGAAACTTCTTCTTTGAAGGTTTATGACTACCCTTCTTGAAGTTTGATTGTTTTCTTCCTTTAGTATGGATGGCTAGAGCCTGATCATCTTCTCTGAGTAGATATTCTCTGTTAGCTACTCTAGCTTCTTCTTGAATGCAATCTTCCCATACCATGTCAAACTTCATACTTTATTTTCTGACACACAAAGTCTGTATGAATTGATCCCAAGGTCTAGTGAGACCATTGAGAGCATTCATAACTAGTTCATCCTCATTAAGGGTGTCTCCAATAACACTTAGTTGTTCCCTGAAATGGAAGACCCTTATGAAGTAATCTTGAATTGATTCTCCTTTACTCATCTTGGTGCCCTTCAGTTGATCTCTCAAATTCATCTTTCTGTTGATGTTCCTTCCCTCATACATTCTGTAAAGTGCATCATACATTTTCTTTGGTGTCTTCTTAGATGACACTTAAGGGAGCACATGATATTTGATAGAATCAACAATGATCCTCATTGCCTTGATTGGGTATTTTTCATGATTCTCCTTAACTTCAACTTCTGTTGGTTTTTCAACTTCATCCTTGATGTAATTCTCAAGGCCATTCTCTTTAAGAATGAGACCAATCCTATACTTCAATGCTAGGAAGTTTTCTATGCCTTCCATCTTGTCCTCAAGATTAGTGCTTGGGGCCATCATGTCCAGTACGTCACTAAAAATTGAAATTTCTCAAAATGAAAAGATGATCTCACCAAGAGATGTGCCTAACTGAGGCAAGTAGGTTGGTCCAGCTGATTTATGGAGATCCCAAATCTTCACCCTTCAAATCTTACCTGCAAGGTTCCAATTTCTGCAGAATTTCTGGTTCTGGTTTTCTGTAGTTTTCTAGTTTAGGGCCAAACTAGGGTTTGGATTTACCAGAGATTCAAACCACCCAAAAAATTCGATCCTCGTCTCAATAGATGCGCTCTAGGGAGGCACAAATTTCTATTCAAGCAGATCTTCCAAATTCCAAACTTTGCAAAAACCCTAATTTCTTTCGGAGGGAGAGGAGAGAGAGTTTCACCTTGTGAAAGTTGTCCTATTCAGGCTATCTCTGATACCATGTTATGATTTCATATGCTAGAATAGATATCATTAGTGTTCAATCCGAATTCTCAATAGTAGCATATGCAGAATCATTGAAAGAAACAAAATCACAAGATAGACACAATATTTATCCTGGGAAACTCTCAAGGGGAAGAAAACCCAACAAAACTTCCTCTGTGTAAGATGTATAAGATAAAACCCCAAAACATGTATTCTCCTCCTTGTTGTTCTCTCTCTCTCTCTCTCTCTCTCTCTCTCTCTCTCTCTCCTATGTGCTACTCAAGTGAGTGAGTCTTATGTTCCAATGAGGAACAAAACTCCTTTATTTATACACTTTATGTCAATTGGCTTTTACCCGAAACAAGTCGGCCCCACTAAACTGTCTAGGCCGACTTCACCTAGGAAAACTCAAAACAATATTTTATATTATTCATTGGGGTACTAATGAACTGACTTATAATGAAGGATTTACCTCGTGACTCTATGATGAACAATTACAATAGTAACATCCTGACGGAGGAATAATAACATCTCCCTTGGGGTACATCAGTAAAATACATTTAGAATATCCTTTGAAGTTAAAATATTTCAACAGATTGGTTGCACGAGATTCCGATAGAGTTTGTAATTCACACTTCTCCATCAATAGACCTTTATTGTGACAATCAAAGTACCATCAAGACATCTAGTGATCCAGTTCAAAAGCATCAGATAAAGCATATTGAAGTACACATGCACTACATTTGGGAACTAGTGCATAATAATGCTATGACTCTAAATTACTTCCCTACAGAGGAGAAGATTGTAGATATATTCACGAAGTCCTTCACTATAAAGAGATTTTTCTATCTCAGATCTCTTCTTGGTGTAAAGGCTTGACTCATGTATTTTTCCTAATTTACCTGCTTGTTTTGAGGGGGGGGGTTTCCCATGAGGTTTTCCTCATTTATTTGTTTGTTAAGTAGTCATTTTTATTCATTTATACTATATGGTTGACCTTTGTCTTAGTTTCCAGGGCCCAGGTTGTCCAAAGTTAGGATGAAAGGGGGGTGTTAGGATTAATTAATATTCCCTTTTCCCACTTAGTCTATTTGTCCATTTTCCTAGTTAATACGTCTTCATAAATTCACTAGTGGATGGGGGACACACTTAGGGGCCACATACCACTTACTATGCCTCTTTGCATGGTTTATGAGTCCCAGGGACCAATATTTATAATTTAGAGACCCACTTAGACTGCCACCAGATGTCTCCTTCAATTGACCTTGGTAGGTATTCAATTATGTTCAGTTATGCTCTAATTACCATAAGTTAGTTCACTCTCAATCATCCTAGCACTAGTTTGCATGATTTAAGGGAGTGTGGGATCCTTTGTTCACCTAACCTCTCTAGTTAACTGATTTTAGACATAATCAGTAATACAAAGTTGCATTAGTGAGCTCTAGTGGTGATTTTTCCCACACTAAGTTAGCACCCGAGTCAGTTTGAGTAGGTGAATTCGAATCCTCTCCATAACATTCAAATTCTCCCTATTGTATGACTATTGCATTACATATACATCAATGATAATTCATGTAATGATATTCTGACCATTGTTTTCCTCATGTGTGTGTAATTCCAGCCATGAATCCATTGATCAATTTTCATTGAATTGTTAATTCTTCTGCAACCTTCTTTTCAGATATCTTTCATTCAAGCTTGAGGATCCATGCTTCACTAAAATTAATAGTAAAACTCAGCAACAACATCTAAATAAAAAAATTAAATGATTAATTACTTATCATGATTTGATCAATCCATTGAAGTAAATGCACCAATTTAGACTTACATCAATTCACCCACATCTTTAATCGTTGAAATGATCAACTACATCCTTGTGCATTTTCATCTCTTCCTAAACTAAAAGAAACAACCTCTCTAGTAAAACACAATCCAACTGGATACCTAGGTTAGGGGGTGCACTCCCCAAGAAAATCAATCTAGTAGGTACATGTTACCACCTTGAGATTCTCTCAATCTTATTATCACTAAGCACCTTAAAAAATAAATTATTGTGAGTAACTATAAAGGGTATACCAAAGGTACAAAGAACAACTTGAAAAGGATAGATTTGGCCACAACTTGATGAATGCTCTTTGTTTGGTAAAGGACCAATCAAATGAGAAACTTAGAATTGAGAAAGAGGGGGACCATTTTCACGAAGAAAAGGGGTATTGAGCAAGAAGTTGGCACGGCGAAGAATCAATTAGTTTGAGCTTTCCTAGAAAATCGAAGACTGTTAATGTTCTTGGCATATTGAGATTAGAGACAATGGGAATCCTTTAATCGAAAAAGTGGTGAGATACTCCATCAATAGGTTTGGTTGATCACAAGGTATTTGGTGGACATTTTAGACCATTGGGGATTTATCATTGGGTTTTTCCATTGCAAGGGAAATCTTAGAAACTCTAGGAGATAAAACATGAGAAACAAGTGAAACTTTAATAAAGAAGGGAAATCTAAAAGCATGTGGAAAACCTAATGTGACGCTAAAATTGGATTTGAAATTTCATGAGGTATATACATTTAAATAAGAAAAGTGTACATAATTATAGGTGCATGCATTACACATATCATTAGAGGTAGTTTTGAATCAAATTTTGGATCAACACCTGCTAACCATCACTAAGGAGAAGACATAATATAAACACCTAACCTATTGGGATGTAAGCATTGCACACAGGTACAGGTATGTGCATTACACATAGTTGGGATTTTGTTAGGGGTAATGGAACCCCAAGGGTGTACTCAACCAAATGTATGAATTTTTTTTTAATAGTAGTTTAAACTATGGGGGTAAAATCTAAACGAAATGATATTCCAAGGGCAGTTATCAAACAGCATTCCATTGGACTGATCAATAGTGTACTATTTCTCCATTTCTTCGAGGGAGAATTACAACTCCGCATTTGATTCAGAATTACGGTCTGGTTTGTAGTGTGGTGCCGTTGTTATTATGTGACGAGTAATGCGGCGATGAAATGATATTCCAACAGTGATTGATATTTTTTTTTCCATTTTATGGAGGGAAAATTTCACCTCCTTCGCATCTGATTCAGATCCACGATATGGTTTGTAATGTGGTGTTGTTGTTGGTGGGCATGTGGACTTAGATTGACGTTAAACAATGGCACATGGGTTTTAATTGCACAATAACAAGAGGGAGTAAGAGCAAGAGCAAGAACAAGAACAAGAACATGGGCGTCTTGCCTTTCAAAGGCAATTCTTCCTGTAATTTTTTTTCACTCAATAGCTATTTATCATTGGCTTTGGAAAACCTAGCCATGATTAAGGATCTTAGATGGTCCTGGATTCCACGTCAACAGCTTGTAGTCACTCATTCCCATGTGGTTGCGGGTGGGAAGACGCCACCATGAGAGAGTATCTCTCACCTGCCGAAGCGTTCATAACTCCCTATCCTCCTCTTCAGCTTTGCTATCTGAGTCTTCGATTTCAGAATCAATTGACTCTTCATTTTCTGCATCAGACACCAAATCAGCCTTGGGTTTTTAATGATTAGGGTATTATGGGTTTGAATTATATTGAATTTTTGTTAAGCCTAGATTCCAGCCGTCAAATAGATTTTGTACTGCTTTATTTTGTTCTTATAGTTGGGAATATTTCTCTTTCAGTCGTTTACTATTCATGTTTTCCCTGAGTGTTACCGTTTAGTATTTGTGTTTTCTTTGAGTGTTTTCCCTGAATTTGTGTTGAATCCAGGATGAAGATGGAAATGCAGCTGGAGACATGCCCACAGTGAAGAAAAAAGTTTCCAAACACTGATGGTAACATTAGAGAAAATTTCCATATTAATTCCACTTGTATATGTTGTGCCAAGTTAACATGTTCACTTGTATATGTTGTGCCAAGTTAACATGTGAAACACTCCCTAATTCATTTCCAGATTTCTTTGAATCGTTTTCTATAATTTTATTTATAATTTTATTTAAAATATAAAGACTAGGAGGATTTAAGCATTGCATCATTTTCTTATTTAATGGAAAGTGTTGACTGTACCATTGATGGTTATAAAAATTGTCATGGTATTTCTTCTCCCTCTAATATCTTCCAAACGATTGTTCCTTGTGTTATAAATTAATATCACATTCCCAATCTCTATTGCATTGAAGTGCATCATTATAACCATGTAATGAGGAACTGAGGCTAAAACCAGCTTAGATCCAACTTTACCCGGCTCTATCATGCGCCGAGAGGGATCAAATATTTCGAGGTGCAAACCCTGCTTCAACAATTGCACTCCAAAAAAGGGNTATACACCTAAGATTATTAATTATTAAGCCGACTTGTATATATATATATATAGATATATAAGCCGACTTTTTTATGTAACACATGTCATCTCCAGGTTGAGCACGGAATTACACTTCTACCTCATACCGGGCTATAGAATGCGCCTCTCGACGCAACTAACATAATCCTTGTCATGGTTTGAATGAATTCCTCCATTGGCATTGTGACCTCTCCAAGAAGATGATATGGGAATTCTATCTGTTAATGCAGAATACTAAGAGGAATCATAAAAAATTGTGACTTGTTCTTCTACCTGAAAATGGAACAATGAAACAATCTACACATCAAATAGATAGTATTGAAAATTTCAAAATCAAGTTTTTAAGTTAATTCAAGTGTTCATGAGAAATGTTGAAGATTCAAACAAACCTAACTACAATGTCAATAAAGAATGAGTTGTTCAACCCGCTTCCACTAGCTACCTTCAACCATTGTGGAACCTATGCATGTTTACCTATATCCATAAGTTCTTTATAACATTATCAATTGCTTCATTGAACACCTAGTGAAACAACCAAATATATGGACTCCTACAATGTTGCATCCCCTCCTACAAAACCAACCTTTCAATGTCCTTGAATGGTTGGAAGAAGGACAATAAATTTAACTTTTCCTATAATTGTAATTGAGTAAAATACGTCATTTAACACATTAATTGTTGTCAAACCAATCACCTAAATATGATCATGATCATATGGGTAATGCCAACAATAACCAAACTATTAGTGACTCACTTTACTGAACCGTTTATAGGATTCGACTCTTATAGTTGATTGTAGTATAATTTTGAAAATTTCACAAGTCACTTACTCCCAAAAATCACAACAAAAAAACAAAAATCTGCTTACAGAAGCCACAGACTAGGAAAAATGTCTCTTTTCCCTTTTTTTATCAAATTTACACCAAAGCTCCAACAATTGTACAGTAATGAACAAAAAAAATATTCTAAGTTTTGTCTCTATTTTATATAGAGAGTCTAGATTATTCATAAAATTCTCTTATATACATTTCTCAATATACATTTAACATATTTCTTCATTTCATGCTATACATTTTGAGCAAGTTGAGATGCATGTAATATGATCGTTTAAACACCACTAAGTTGGCTAGTTTTGGGAAAATTCCCACTTTAGTGTTGGTTATGAAAGAATCATTCACATGGAAATATAGAAATATTTCCAATATGAATAATTTGGGATCCTTGTTTAGCCAAATTACATGGCAAAAGTTGGGACTTCGTATGGTTTGGTCTCTTAGGTACACGATCATAAACAATAATCTTAGGCCCATTTGAGGAGCTTGACATTGAACATATGTGAATCTTAATAAGTTAAAGGAGGTAATATTACACTACCTTGAATGAAAACATCATCAAGTGAAAGTGTACACAATTATAACTGTGTGCATCATAAATAATTTGAGAGGTAATTTTCTATTTTTTATCCACCATTTTGAATTTTCTTCAAAGACATCAATATTTTCATTGTAGCGGGGTTTTCACCCCTGCTACATGCAAAAGCACCTCCCTTCTGTCAATGGGACAAGAGGGTAGAGTTCGTGGAAAATAGCTTAAACAAATAATAATATTAGTAAACAAAACCAATAATAAAATACAACTAAACTAAACAAAAAACAGAAAACGTGAAAATAATACCCTCTTTTTTTGACAATGGGCCACCGTGCCCGATCTTGGAAATGGACTGCCTCTCCACAGGCTGGTTGGTACAGAGGATGCCTCAACCTACTGGATGGGAGATGGTGGGGATATGGAGTGATTGGAAAAATGGTGTGAATACTTTGAGAACGATGGCTTCTCACCGTACTCATAGAATAGAATAATGAAAAAGGGATAAGAATCTTGTTAATGGAGACCTCCACAAAAATTTTATAATAAGTTTTTAGGTTTTTTTTCTTCTTCTCTCTTTTAGGGCTTTAGAACCCTAGTTAGGGTTTTAATCCTTGTTTAGGGTTTTAGGCCCTTTTTTGGGGTTTTGGCCCTTTTTTGGGATTTAAGCCCTTTCGTGAGCTTTTTTGGCTTTTTTAATGGATTTTTTGGCCTTTTTGAGAGAGAATGAAGGTAACCCATAGTTGTGATGGTCAAAGATAAGGGAAAAATGGTAGGAGAATGATGTATGTATGTGGTTTAGACCATGTAGATCTAGGTGAGCAATTTTTTGTGTTAACAGATTGCCCCCTGATGTGTGAGGGCAGGAGCTCATCGTATGGCCGACATACATCATAGGATCATGGAGATAGTGGAGAGACTAGAGAGACCTGTGAAGAAGCGACACTTCCTTGTTTGAACCATGGTGGATTTTGTTTTTTGTATTAATATTGGTTCCCAACAATGGGTGAGATACAAAGAATATGTGACATGTATATGGACGAGGCAGGCATACCCATGCTCGTAACAATCTCAAAAGAATAAATAATGGCATCAAGGCTCAAAAATACGAGATCCGATCAATATATATACAACTCATGTTACATAATGGTGGCCTCAATGAGAGGCTGAATATCCTGCTGATCTGAAGAAATGATACATAGGAAAAATGACATTCTCTTGGAATGCAATATCTTCATAACTGATGCTCTGTTGAATTTGGAAGTGTACATAGATGGAGGGATTCCATGACGAGGAGTCAGAATCTCTGTGGTACAATATGCCGCATCAATACTGGATCTACATAGAATCTCTGCTCTAGGGATTCTAAACACTGTTTCCAACGCAACCCAAAAATCACAAGGGACATGAACCTGTCTCGATCCCATAATAGACTCACCAATGTGCTAGAGTCAGGTGAAAACCGAGGTCTTCAATCAAATAATGCAAGAACCAATACCCTGTATGAATATCAATGGTGCGATGATGTAGTTTAAGTCGAGCACATGCGACACAACCATACCGAGAGGAACTAATGACTCCTCTCAAGTGGTCCAAGGAACTCATCAATAAGGTGAGTGAAACCAGGATACAGGGACCTTTGGGTCCATCCTCTGGAATAAATGTGTTGATGTCGACAGAGGGAGACCTGCAACTAATCAAGGAAATAACATTTCCTTGACGAGAAGCACATGGGGGATAATCAAAGATGCGGGGAAATATGGGGATTGGCACACTGAATGGGGGAAAAATGGCAGGGGAGTACAGGGGACTCAAACTTCCTTTGTTCAGAGTATGATGGCATGGATGTCTTGACAACAAATGAAACTGACTCATGGGATTGGGATCATAGCTGTAATACCAAGAATGTAACTACAGATGGGAAATACTGAGGGAGATAACTTGACTGGTGATATCCAAGGGATCCAAGGAAGACTCATCATAGTATACTCTGAACAAAGGTGACCAATAGTGGTGAAGCTGCCAAACTGTATATAGGAAGTGGCACCGAAAGGCACCATTATAACATGATCTCGTGTATTTTTATTGAGATCGAGAAAGTAAATGCTCGATGGTGTTTTAATTTTTAGAGAGTCTAAAAATAGGAAGAAGACTCCAGTGTGGTCTCTTTTTCGTATGTAGTCTCCTGAGTTCGAAAAATGATAAAAGTGTGCGCAGGAGGTCTCTCCCAACCTTTGGGGAAGGAAGACTTCTTTACCGTTGGTAGTCCAATCAGGTAGAAAAAGGTTAAACCTATACTGATTGGATGGTCATTCAAATAATTTTACAAGCATGAAAGAAACCAAGTTTGTTTGGCAATCATTTCTTGATGAGAAGGCTGGAAAAGAGCTTAAAGACAACCCATGATGAGCTTTTTTGTAAAGTTCAGTCCCAATGCCTGATAAAGCATAAAAGGATGCAAAGGGAAACGTTCCTAGCCAGAGTATGCCAAGGTGGTCCTTTTATTATGATAGTCTACATAGTTCGAAGAAGGAGGTAAATGAGGCTACATAGAAACCCTTTCAAATACTTTAATGAGCGTGAAAGGAAGAAAGCATGCTCAATGATTTTTTCATTCTTTTGAGAGTCAGAAAAGGGCTTAACATAAACTCCATAGCAGAGATTCACGTGGTGACATGCAAATCGAGGTCGCTTATGGGAAATGGCCCAAAAATTCATACTAAGAATGCGAGACAAAGGTCTCGTCAAGAGATAGAGGACAAAATATTGAACCTGGTGGTGCAAATGACGTTCCAAACGGAATCCAGATGACGCTGTGATGTTCGAAAGAAAAATAGACCCAATGGAGGCCTATAAACAAGAGGGGACCACATGCCATGTGTCATTGTTACAGTTTAGTGTTGAGTTGGAGTGGAGGACCCCAAAGCTCTTTTGATGATTTCTCTCATTTTGATCGATGGTTTTCAGATTCGTGACTTGTAGGTAAGAGTACTCGTCAAAACCATCCTTTTCATTGGTTTGCATTTGGTTTTAGCTCATCCAGGTGTCCCTGCCAAACTAAAAGGGTTTGTTAGGGCTGGGTTGCGCTTTTCGAGGGAAAAGTCGTGACCTAGGTCACATTTATTCAGCCAAAGGGTGCGATTGAGTCATGACTGTTCAGGAATTTAATGTGACTTGGGTCACCCATAATGGCTGAAAAAGGTGCGACTTCATACCTAGATGAGGTTTTGTGTGTGAGATTGTGTTTGAAAGGGATTTGTTTGATGTGCAGGATGGCTCAACCTATGTGGAGAGAGAGGGATATTGGGACCTTGCGGGGGCAACCCATGTGGAGAGCGGGAGTATGGGATACGTTTTCCTGGAGTGGGTTTCTGAAATACTTTCAGGTTCCACTGATGTAGACTGCAAGACTGTTACTAGAGACAGTGGTGAGATTTTGGGATACAGACGCAAAGTGCTTCATCATATAGGGGGATCGGCTTGAGATAACGCTCCATGTTGTTTACTTTTTGATTGGGATCCCGATGCTGGGAGTGATCAGTGACACGACCCCGAAGCTTGCACACGGGGTGACACTAGATGATCTCCATGAGAGGCACTTCTATGCCTCTGCTACTGTGCGCGAGTCGTACATTCGAATATGTGACATCGAGAGTCTCTCACCTCGGGCGGTTGCAATAATGTTGTTGTGGATCTTGGGGTTGTCTGGGATACACAAGATCTCCGAGGGGTAGCTCCATATTGTGAAGCATGTGATGGCGGGCACCTACTATGGTTGGGCCCATATGTATTTGTCCGTGGTTCGGGGTTCGCTGAACCATGCCAGGACTATGGGAGGGGATTTCTATTTCCCCTCGTTTTTTTGTTCTTTCTTCTTCAAGAGACTGCCAACCCTTCGACCACATGTGGCACTGTGGGATGGCAGGCCTCAAGAGCCTCAGATGCAGATATGGAGTGAGATGTTGGTCCAGGAGGGAGGTGGCTTAGTAGGACGCTTTTTTACTTGGGCTTTGTTAGCGCAGTGGAGGCAGCTTCCATCCCTCATCGAGGACTACCCATACGTAGGCATGGACTACATGGGAGATACAGAGATGCCCCGACCTCCAAGACATGCCTGGGGACCAGATGGTATGTATACATGATGTTTTATGTGCTTAGGTATGTATACATGATGTTTTATGTGCTTACATTCATATATAGTTCACTAGCTTAGTGGTAGCTAGTTTTATATGTACGACAGATACTGATGATGTATTGTGTGTTTGTGCAGAGGTTGGACCACAATTTCCCATAGGTTACGAGCGACGGAGGGGCAAGGTGGAGGGAGTAGATCCACCTGCTCCCGGGCCCTGGAGTACCTTGCGGTCGCTTCATCGTGACATCAAGCGCTTGTTGGATCGAGTTACTGATGATGGCTGGAAACATTTGGATGATGATTTGATTGTTTCTTGTTACCGTGCTCCTCCTGAGTGGATCCCCTTGATTAAGAGGATCACAGTCACCGTCGAGTATGTTCAGGAGGCGGCGCAAGGTGACACACCGATGGAAGACCTGGATAGATCTAGTGATGAGGAGGACACAGAGGAGGATGCAGAGTCATAGGACCAGGAGGGGATTTTGATTCTGACTAGAGGCTAGTGGAGCTTCCCCTAGTGTGGTGGTGCACTAGGATTTTTGTTTTGATATGTATGCTCATCTGAGAAAGCTTGTGGAGCTTCTCATTTTGTACTGAACACTTTGTCATGATATATATATATAATGCATGTGGATGCACTTTTTATGGTTTTTTGTATGAGTCTTTTTATGATGAAGATTCCTAGATGATGTATATAACATATGGATGCATGATTATATGATGATGCATGATGCAATTTTTTATTTCCTATATGCGATGATGAATATGCCGCTCTAGAATTCCATTATCCATTTGGTATGCTACACTATTGAAGTATGTGTGAATGTGATGGATTCAAAATTTCTAGCCAACTGTTTAGTGCATGGGAACTTTCTAAAGAGACAAGGATCACGTACCCGGTAGCAGTTATTCAGCTAGGAGACAAGCAGTTAGGAGTCTAAAAAGACATCAAGGTGATGAATACCCAACTAGAGGGCAACGACCAGGAGACCAAAAACACCATCATACTTAACCTAGTTGTTGGTAGCAATTCCAACACACATTCCGTCAATATGGATCAACTCATGTGATAGGGAATAGATAATCCACGTAGCCGAGGTGAGATTAGGAGAGCATCTACTTGATCCGTCAATGAATAAAATGTAGCGACACGAGGTAGGATCGATCTGGAGAAGTCAAGGAAACAAATTGTAAAACTCATGTTAAGAACAATGTAAAACAAAAAAAATAAATATTATACTACAAGTGACTCATGGTAGTTTCCTCAGGCGTAGAATATCTTGAGGTAGAGCCCATTGCGGGGATTCTTCAAGAGGTGACCATCTGAGTCAGCAAGAATATATTCCCCCTTGTCGAGGCATCGGTGGATGACATAAGGGCTATACCACATGGATTCAAACTTCCCTTTTCCCAACTTATCATTGGCTTGGTTGTAAACGAGGACCATATCTACTTTGCTAAAGGTGTGAGGGTGGACATGGGAGTCAAAATGTGACAACTAAGTTTTAGCTGCTTCAATTGCTTAGAGGGAAACGTGACGATCCTAATTGGTCTATTCAATAAGAATAAGGCGTTCTTATAATGGTGATGTATCGGGAAGGAGCTCTACGGAAAGGAAAATTGATGGAATCGGGCACTCAATGGGAAGTACCGATTTGACACCGTGGACTAAGTGGAATGGGGTAAAGCCGGTGGCAGTTTTTGTTGAGGTCCGGTAGGCCCAGAGAGTGAAGAAGAGAATATGGTGCCAGTTGGTATTATGGTTTCCTACCATCCGCTGGAGCATGGTTTTGATGATATTGTTGACATATTCAACTTGTCCATTTCCCTAAGGGCAGTAAGAGGACGAGTACTGGTGTTCGAACTTCAACATGGTTAAAAGCTTGATCCAAACCGCGTCTTCAAAGTGACGATCGTGGTTTGAAACTATTTTTTGGGGGACACCGAACCACATGATGACATGGTTGAAAAAGAACCGTGCCACCGTTTCGGTTTTGTAATTGAAAGTAGGAATGGTCTCGGCCCACTTAGTGAAATAATCGAGAGCCATGATGATTTAGTTATGGCCGTTGATCGAGGTAGGATTACAAGTCATGAAGTCGATCGCCCACTTGAAAAAAGGACCAACTGTGACCACATGATGCGATGGTGTGGGGGGATTCCTTGCTTTTGGGGCAAAGAGTTGACAACTGTGGCAGTGTTTGACTGCCTCAATGCAATTGACAAATATGGTAGGCCAAAAATAACCAACACAGAGAATTTTTTGGGCAGTAGACAAACCAAATAGGTGGCCACTGTAGGCTCCACTATGATAGTCATTAAGGACTTTTTCATCCTCGTCATGGGTGAGGCAACGACGTAATATGGTATCGATTCCCTGATGGTACAGAACATCCCCAATGAGGAGATGGAGAGTAGCTTGGTGTCAGATGCATCGTCTATCTTCGTGGATTAGGTGAGCCCCAAAATTCTGGGTGTGCAGGTACAGGAGGATTCCCCCATACCATGGATCCTCTGTGGAAATGACAAATAAAAATTTGTTCGAAAGGTTGATCGTGATTGGCGGTGATGCAAAAAACAGGGGAAGGTCCGTCATTAGTGTAGCTAGCACTAAATCTTTGGTGCTCTTGGGGGAGACAAACTCCAAGTCAGACTCCTAAAGAACGACAATCCACTTGGTAGCGTGGCCNAAAACAGGGGAAGGGCCGTCATTAGTGTAGCTAGCACTAAATCTTTGGTGCTCTTGGGGGAGACAAACTCCAAGTCAGACTCCTAAAGAACGACAATCCACTTGGTAGCGTGGCCTTGTAGGAGGTGGCAACTCAAGAGGTATCTCATGGGGTTGGAATTGACCACCCTAGTGTGGCTTAAAAGAATGTAATAGCATAGATTTTGAATAGAAAAGAAAACAATGAGGGCCATCTTCTCTTCATGCATATACGGTAAAGGGGGACCGATTAGCTTCTGACTAACGTAATAAATCACATGCTCTTGATGAGCATCGTCCTCTTGGACCAAAACTCCAACGATGGAATTTTCGGATGCCGACACATAGAGAATGAAATCCTTGGTGAAGTTGGGTGCATATAATAATGGGGCAAAAGCCAGATATTGTTTTAACGCATCAAAAGAATCTTATGCATTTTTATCCCAAAAAAATCAAATGTTGGTACGAAGCAGTTGTAATAATCCATGGAATTTTGTCACGTAGTCTAGAATAAAACAATGAAGGAAGTTGGCCTTCCCTTGGAGACTCTACAGTTGGTGCAAAGTACGTGGTGAGGGAAGGTCCAGAATGCCTTAAACCTTGACAGGGTCAACCGCAATCCCTTTGTGAGAGACGATAAACCCAAGTAGACAACTAGCTGGGACACAAAAAACACACTAGAGAGGGTTCAAGTGGATTTTGTAGTTGTGACACCGCAAGAAGACTTTTCGTAAGTTTTCTAGATGTTGTGAATGCTTCTATGAGCGAGTGGTGAGGTCATCCAAGTAGACCAATATAATGTGGATAAGGTCGTGGAAGCAAAACGTCATGGCTTACTGAAAAGTGGCTCCAACATTTTTAAGGACAAACGACATGACATGATATGCAAATGTGCTCCAGGGGGTTGTGAACACGATCTTGTACCGATCTTCTTTCCGGATTTGAATTTGGTTATACCTGGAGAAACCATCCATGAACAAAAAAAATTCATGTCCGGCACAGGCATCAATGAGTTGGTCAATGAATGGAGTAGGGAAGTTGTATTTGGGACATGCCAAATTCAAGTCGCAAAAAATCAATACAGATGTGAATGGTACCTTTTTTTATATTCACGGGAATAGGATTAGTAACCCAAGTGGTATATGCGATGGGGTATATGAAACCTGCTTTGTGCAGTTTCTCAATCTCAGATTTGACTGCAGTGGATTTTGAAGGGTGGATTGGTCTTCTCTTCTGACAAACAGGTGCCAAATCAGGCCATGTATTGATATGATGTTCGACGATAGATGGATCCAACCCAGGAATCTCGGTATAAGACCAAGCAAAGATATCTTGGAATTCCTAAAAAAGTGATTTGTAGGAAACAAATTCTTCAGGGGAGCACGATGCTCCATGTGTGATCTCTTCAAAAACCTAAGGATTGGTTGATATATTGACCTTAATAGTGGGAGAAATGTTGGCCATGTTTCCCTCTTCGAAGGCGTCAGGAGCTGGAATGGTTTTTTTGAACCAATCCACCTTATCATGGATGAAGTCCTTGGATTTAATTGAATATTGATATGATGTTGACAAAGGTCCCTGGGATAAAGAATGAGCGATGGTGCATATCATCCCAGTGGTATCAAGGAGCCGACAGAGCTTCAAGGATATCCTTGTCATTGCTGAAACAACGGTTGGATAGATCAGAGGGATCATTAATGGTTTCGGAGATAGAAGGGTTGGCGGAGCTGGAAATCATGTAAATGGTGGTGGTGTTCGAGGAGGAAGACAGAGGGTGAATCTCCTCGATGAAAGTGATCTTAGACTCACAAGAGTGTTTCCAAATATTGTGAAGGATGACCTGATACCTAGCCAAGTCATGGAAATGGTGAGAATAATGGTCATACAATCCGCAAATTGCACATGCATGGTTTTTCCTCAAAGACTTGTTCTTGACCGCTAGCAGAGTTGAGACGATGACTACTAGAGTCCCGTCGACTGTATCCATGACATCTATGTGTGTATAGGATAGGTTTCTTTGGGAAGTATTGAGTTGCATGACCATGGACATCACACAAAGCATGGTGGAGTCGGATGAGGCTCGATTGTTGCATTAGTGGCCTTGTCTCCAGCCTTCTTTGGGAGAGGAGGGCTAGGATTGGGGATGGAAGGTGTGTTCAATGGGCCCGTAGGAGGGCATGAATGTATCTCAACTGGTTGGACTGGAGTCAACACAACTTGAGCCATCAGAGGTGGGGTAGGTGGTTAAAGGTACCACACAAGAATACCCAATGTAAAATTGGGTAAATTTAGAGTAGCAATGATAGGCTTACTCACGATGCTGGATGGTGGGAATAGGAAGGGAATCATATGGATCAGGAAGGAACCCCAATAATTCCCGGGTGACAGTAGTTGGGGCTGCAGCTGATTTTGTGGTGTGGTCAGGATGGAATTAGACAAAATAGTACACAATTCGGCTGTTTTAGTGGACATGAGCGGGGGTGAAAGAGATGGGAAGGTGTTCTCCATAGGCGCTTTGGTAAACAATCCTGGGCCTACATCAGATAAGGATGGGATGGATACGTTGTTGATGGTAGTATCAATGGTAGGGATGGCATGTTCCGGTGTGGATGGTCCCTATGGATCATAGTAAGTTAACTGATCGACCGTCATGATATTTCCATCATGAGGAAACATTAGAAGTAGAAAGATAGTGAATGCCATGACTCTTATGGAATACATGTAGCTACCTCCAAGGAGGAAGTTATAATCAAGTTGGGCATTAATAACCTCGATTTCAATCCAAACTGTTTTATTGGCTAATGAAATAGGAGCATTTGGAAGAATGCCCTTAGCCTTCGTAGAGCGACCATCGTAGGCACGAAGGGCGGTAATGGACGGTTGGAGGGTAGGGGACCCGAGCTTCTGCCACACAGAATTTGACATAACACAGGTTGATGCCCCCTTATAAATGATACATCGATGCACGACCAAATTCCAAATTGAGACTGAAATTTGGAAGGCGATGGTGGATGGAATTCTAGGATCTCCTTGGTCCAGATGAAACGTGATCAACCTGGAATTAACGAGATCCAAGAAACCTAGTGTGGATAACAACGCTTTTTCGTTGTGTCGAGAAATTTTTGAGCACTTCTAGAGCGGACATGGTTGTTAGTGATTAGGCCAAGTCATCAATGACGCTATACTTTAGGGCAACTCTAGCAGTGGTGTTGATGGTGATATGTCGTATAGGAAACCATGGACCTATAGCCGCCCCATCAGTGGGAGGTGTAGGTAAGTGGAGGGGCATGTTCGAAGTATTAGACATGGATGTCGCTAATGGGTCAGTAGCGGTTCCTATCGTGGAAACATACTAGTTGCGCCTAGTCTGGAGGTTAACTTCTTCGGTTGATAGTGTCATCAGGTGATGGACACCAGTCTCTGTAGGTGGAGCCGTGATGGGAGCTGTGGGACAAGGTGGGGCCAAGTGTATAGTTGCAACCAATCCTTGATGTGGTAATGGGTTTTGGAGCACCATAGGTGGGGGGCTTGGTGGTGCTGGGTTGGGCTGATCCTGGGCCGCATCATTGGCATCCTGTTGAGCTTCGTTTTGGAGAAATTTTTTGATGCAAGCCATATGAGGGAACAAATGCGTATAGTGACCGTAGGTGTTACACATGGCACACAGATGATTAGTCTATAATTGTGGGTTCTTTTCTGGTTGGTTAGGCTATTGGGGGTTTTGTGCTGATAGATTGGAACCATTGTTGTTGGGGGGGTTAGGCTATCGGCCGCCTCCTTATGGATGATTATTACCTCGATTCATTCCTCGGTTTTTCATACCCTTCCCTTGTTGGTTTTTAGGGGAGGGATGGTTGGGAAGGTTTTGCTGAGCAAAAACCTGTCCTGTGGAAACCAAAGGGGATGGGGCAGGAACCGTATTGTGCTGTACCAGGGGTGCATAATAGACTGGAGGAGCTGGGGGAGCTACAAATCTAGTCGTTGGGTCTGAATACGACTATGCTGACCAAGTCATCCCATGGGGTCTTGATTTGGTGCAAGATGTACATAGGAGGAAGTGGCTCTGGATTGAGCCATCATCCGTGAGTCATCGAGGATACGGTTTTGTTGCTACTGCAACTATTACCCCATTTGTTTTTTCTTTTTTAGGGCCCCCCTTTAAATTTTTATCTTTTGGTTACTTAGATGTTTTTGCACTTTGAAATCCATCATCCATAACTTGGTTTTACCCTGAGTAAGTTTAAAAGCTAAAAAGGTGTGTTTTTTTTGCACTAGGTGAAAAATCTTTTTGACTTGATGCAGCAGGTGGATTTTGATTTTTGATTCGCCACAACAGATAGATTTTATTGTTTGTGTTGCGACAACGGCTGGATTTCACTTTTTAAACGAGCGCTTGTCGGCTCATTTTAATCTAATTCGTCGGAAGCTTTTTAAGTTTCTTGCCTACCAAGCGAAGGTTTCACACTTTTATCATTGGAGCTTTTTTTCGATTCGTTTTGATCCATTGTATCAGATTTTGTTTCGATATTGCGCCACAACGGTGAAAAAGTTTCGCCTTCCCCGCCCGACGTTTATTGACCCTCCACGTTAGAGCAGTATTCATGGTTTTACCACTACAATGGGTGTGTTTTAATTTTTCATCTGATGACCTTTTGTCGATGTTGCGGCTTACTTTGTAGGAATTGTTTCAGAATCCAGCCGTAATCAACGACATATTTTTTCTTTATAGTTGTCAAGTTGTTTAGGTTGAAGGGGCCGATAGAAGTGACAAAGTTACGATATTTGAGCCGCTGCTGTCAAGGTTTTTTCTGCCTCGCATACTGGTTTGGGTTCTCCTATATGCTTTGTTCTTGGCCCCAATACGACGTTTATTTCATGCTCGTGCAAACTAATTTGTTCACCTACCGCATTATAGGTTTGGCCCCATTTTTCCTGTATATATAATTTGGGGAGTTTTCCCGTTTTACATTATAGTTGTAAAAGGTTAGAGGGTGATCGAAGCTTGTGAATTTCACCCGTTCTAGATGCCGTTACGACATGAAGATTTCCATCTGGAGCTCACATGATCGTTTGGCATAGCATCTTCAGCAGTCTTCAAGCTCAACTTGCCAGGTAGGATCTGATCCGTTTGGTATCTCTTTTTATTGATGAGGTAGTCAGGTTGCGGCCTGTCATGGTTCGATAGGTGTTGCGTCTAGGTTTCGTGCAAGATAGGGTTTGTCGCATAGGTCTTTGATTTTAAAAGATATTTCTCCTCAACCTCTCATGTTGTTTTAATCCATCTACCTCTTGACCTAGTTGAATTGGGCATTATTTTTCTACCCACTCCCAAGTAGTTCCCTGCCATTTCATTTCAGCCATGGTTTCCCTACAGCACTGGATATGTAATGATGAATCCGAGATGGCCTGATTTTTTTGTCGACCATTTCTTACATGGTTCATGTTTTTATGCAGTGATAGGGGTTTGCAGGATTTTGAGCCGTGTGAGCAGTGTGTGTTTTATTTGTCTTCTACCTTGGCTGCTTGCCGAGGGGTATTGGCCTTGGTCGTCGAAGCCATGGAATCACTGTGTTTTGGATTTTTAGATTGGTACCCATAGAGATGGTTTTGATAAATCCATGGAATGTACCCAAGAATAATGGGTTAGGATTTTCAGCTCCTCAGACTGAGGTCTCCTATGAGATAGGTTTTTTCCTAGATTTAACCTCACTAGGATCTGCCGCCCTATTTTTAAGTGTGAAGTAGGAGTTAGTTTGTTGGTATGCAAGATTTTGCAGCAAATAGTTGCACTGATGGGTAAAGACGAGATGGTAAAATATATTGGTTAATCTTGTTCTTCTAAGAGAAACAATGGTTTCCTTATATGCATTGAAAATTTTAGAGTGTTGTTCATTTCTAATATATATGATGCATGTGTTTTCTAACTGAGGGAGGCTAAGAATTTTCCATTTTTTGCTACAGGGTTAGTTTGTACCAGACACCATGCCTAAGAAAGGAAAGAAGAAATCCAAGGTTGCAGACGACGAATTTGACGTCGAAATCACCCCCACACCGAGAGTACAGATAATATACAAAGATACTAAATCTGTCACCGGGGCTAAGCCTAAATTTAAATGGGGCCAGATTTATCATATGCTCTGGGATAAAACAGTTCCACATGCAGGCTTGGAGGATATGAACCTGCTTAACAACATATTGAGATCAGGAATCACAAAAGTGTCTACAAGACCAGAGCTGTTTCCTTGGCCTTAGGTCATTGTATGGATTCTGTCTAAGGCTGATGCAAGGGGGGATGATCATGTACAATGTTGAGGATAAAGGATTTGTCTCTTTCACCCCTACATTTATAGCTAAAGATTACAAATTTCCAACATCAGAAGTCAGCATGAAAACTGATGGATAAATAGTCTGACCATTGATTACATTGGAGTGATGAAGATGATGATAGACGAAGGAAAGTCCTTAGGGAAAAAGACATTCGGGGAATACAAAATTGCCTAGCTGTGCACCCCATACAGGCTGGTGGCCCTAATGCTTAATAGGATCTTCAGTAGATCTGATGGAAATTTTTACAATATTGGGTGGATACCTCTAATATACCATGTAACCATGATTGGGGCCGTGCTCAATTGGGCTGATATAGTAGAAAACAGTTTTTCCTCCTGCATAACTGTAGCCCACGAAGGATTACATGGAAAAAATCTGAGTGTTATATGGGATCCTTTCTAATTGACAGTATACTCTGTTTTCATTCTTTTGAGAAGCTCAACTACAATTGGAAGGAAGGAAAATCTCCCATCTATGCAGTAGACTAGATTTTTTGGGCTCACAAATACCATAGTCATTACAAGCTGATTTGCGAGGAGTTCTTAATGCCATTGTACTAGTTAGTTTTCCTTGAGGAATATAAGTGCCTGTTTGAAGGTGCTTTGGAATCCATAAGGGAATTTGGAGACTGCTTCTTTCCTAAAGAGAGAACCTACTTGAGGATGTATGGGGGAACCAAAGCCTTTTCACTGCTTCCCAAGTATGCCACAGATTATATAGTACATAAAGAAGCCGTCAGACATCTCTTCTTGGATGGTTTAAGGAGTTATTTGTTCAACCCGAAGAAGGATGTTTTTCCACCGATGCCATTCTATGTCGGTAGCTATAAGTTTTCCAAGGTTAAGAGTGCACTAGATTTTTTGAAAGGGCTGGAAATATTTCATTTTGGTGAAAAGAGTTTTCACAGAAATGATTCTCAAGGAAAAGTTGCAGCACATCGTGCACTCTTGAAGGTGAAATTCGAATACGCTGATCATGTGGATAAAGATGAAGAAGTATAGCGAAATTCTTGCGATATGAACTCTCTAAACAAGAGGCTCAGGAGGAAGATCACAGTGTCTAGAGGCAAGGGTAGTAGCAACAGTAATCTCGAACAGAAAGGACTGGACGAAGAATCTACAAAGAAAGAAAAGGAAGAAACAACACGAAGATTAGCAGAAGGTGCAAAGAAAATGTTGGCTGAAGAGGCCAAGCGAGAAAAGGAAGAAGAAGAAGCTGCAAAGAAAGAAAAGGGAGAAGAACAGAGGTAGAGAGAGGAATCCATCAAAAAGAAGATTGCGGAAACATAAAGATTACTACTTGAGGAAGCAAAAAGTCAAAAGGAGGATACAGAGGAATAGAGGAAGAAGGATCAAGAAGACCTACATAGGGAGAATCAGGAACAAAGTATTGCTTAGGACAATCCATAGAATCTCCCTTCCACCTCAGGAGATATATTGACAGGAGGTCACCTCCCTATTGTTGATTTGGGGTTGGTACCTTTCACATCGTCAAAATAGCATGAAGTGGCATGTTTGGAAAATGTATTTTTTGATCCCAAGTAGAAATCCATTGTGTGGAGATCTGATAAGACATTAAAAATGGGTACCCAACCCGAAGTTACCACAGTGACTGAGAAAATTGTTTTAGGGAATATAGAGGAGGATCCAGAACGGTTGGCCTCAATGGGTATTGTAACTGCACATGTGAATGCCTATAATGTTAGTAAGCTAGAAGGAGCAATTGACCAATATAAGGATAAAATGGAACCAATGAAGGAAAACTTGAGGAAGGAAGAGAGAGTAGGTCGATAAGTGAAGAGGAAGTATGGTGCTACTCTTTCGTACTTAGAGAAGCTTTAGCAGGATTACCAGTTTTTGGAGGCAGAAAAAGATGCTTTAAAATTGTCAAATACTATCCTTGATGAAGAAAAGAAGGACCTAGAAAAGAAGATGACATAGATGGAAATACAAAGGTCCACAACTGACAAGAAAGCAGAGGAGTCTAAAGTTTGAATTGCAGAACTAGAAGCACATAATAGTTCCTTAGAGGTACTATTGAAAGCAGCTAACGAACGGAAAATTGAAATAGCAACTCTTAGAGAGAATTCTTTCTTACTCAGAGGTAAGATATATCAAGTAAATTGGTGAATCTAGCAGAGGAGGTTCACTGAATTAAGAAAGTAGAAGCCAGATTGCAGGAGATCTCAATGATATCTACTGAATTCAAAAGGAGGACCCAGGAAATTGCAGAAACTATAAAAGGTCAATTGACCTGGTTGGCAACTGATAAAGAACTGTCGGAAAATGCACCTATGAAGAGTCCAGAAAGGTTACAGATTGAGTATGATATCATAAATGTTAGCAGTAAGGCTGCTGAGAGACTAATAGATGCGGTCGAGAAAGGCTATTGCTAAATGCATTGAATTCTACAAAAAAAGTCCTTACAACCCACAATAGATGCTAGACATCTTCAGCAAAAAGGCTGCAGGAGTTTCCAGCCCATGAGGAGCATTTGAAGTACTTGCATGACAGGAAACAAGAAGACAGACTTCATATACAGTTGGTTAAAGGCCTGAATGAAAAGGTGGTAAAAGGTTTGGTGGATCAAGCCACAGTTAGTAATTTCCTATTGGAGGACCAGCTTAGAGTAACTCCACAGAGGGTTGCAGATATAAAATCCCAGTTGTCTAAGCATGAGGTCATAGTTAGATTTTTGGAACCTACAGATTTTGAGACCATAGCTGCAGATGTTGTTTTGTGGAAGCAGTTCATAAATGGAACAACTGGGCCCACTTAATTTGTTTTGTCTTATTCACATATGGAGATTTTATTTAGATATTTTGTGTTTATTCTATTTTCCTAGTGAGCATACTAGAGGATAAAGAATTTTGTAACTGAAGAGTTGGGGGAGCCCAAAGGGCATGGATAACCAAAGGTCATTTTGTAAATGTATAAGTATAGGTAGAATAGAGTAGAGAGAGGACTTTTTCTAGCTCTGATATGCTGAAATTTTTTTGTAAGGATAACTATTTCTTTTTATAATAAAGAGGACTGAAATTTTGCTAGAGAGAGGACTGCATGAGTTTCAAAGCATGCTATGTAGATCGATGAATGAGGAATTACTTATGTTTTAGCATGTTGTACAATTTGTTAGATTGTTCTAACTCGTTGAACTATTTCTGTCTTATGAATGATTTTATGTTATGTTATGAATCTTATGCAATGGATGAGTAATGAATGATTTAACTTCACAGAGCTAACTTTGTGTTACTTTTCAGCTGTATTTATGTATTCATAATTTGTCAGCTATCTATAGAATTCTTTGTGCAAAAAATGTAGTACATTGCTCATATTTACTATTAATCTTGCTCCCTGTGGATAGTTTAGATTAGGTTAGATTTAGTTAGTTGTTCTTTCCTTTGGGTGGTTGAGGGACAATTGATTCATGTAAGGCAAGAGGTAAGACCCTGTGCATCTCACTACGTGGCTAACTGCTTGTGAGGTTCTTGTTTTGGCAATCACCTGCATTTAGTTTAGGCACTTGCATATCATTCATAAACATAAAATTTACATAAACAATGGACCGGGATGCAACCGGTAAAATAGATTTAAACTTTACTTTAATTTTACAGTACTCGGGCCGCTAACCGGATAGATTCCCCATACCAAATGATAACCGATATAATTGGGAACGGTTATTGGGGAGAATCCCTACTGTTAGTACCTGGGATTTTCCAGGCATCAACAGGTTTGGTTGTGCAACATTATGGGTGTTTCCTGGGTGTGGTGGCATCACAGGGGGTACCGCATAGTACTGAGGGTTCTGTGACAGAGCCGATGACACCATTCGTAGCATGGGATGCCCCCACCGTATCACAATGAGAGGTGCCTGCATGGGGAGCATATGCTATGATGGTATCTAAATACCCAGACTAGGCGTAGATTAGGTTGAACTGTTGATCTTTTAAGATGGCCTCCTCCTCAGTTTGGGGTCGCTTAGAGCCGATGTCCTTGGCTATGGGTGGGAGTAAGGTCTTTAAAAACCACTCAAGGAATATCTCGTCATCCAGTTGGATCTTGCACAAGATTCATCGCCGCCACCACTCATGGATGTGGTCGGTGATGTGGGTAGCTATATTTGATGGTAGGATAGAAGGATATCCACTCCCTCATCATATCGAACATGTATTTGAAAGTACTAGAGGAACATGGAGGCCAATGAAAAGAAATATGGGTAGGAGGCATGTGGCAGTTTGATGTACCATTTCGCAGCAACACCCGTAAGTGTACCTTGTATTAGCCTGAGTTTGATGGAGTCATCCACAATGTTGTTTGAGTAACACGATAAATGGAAGGACATGATATGGTTTTGGGGGTCCTCCTATTGATGTATTTGTAACTTCGGAATGTATTCACTTGTATATTTCATATATTGTATTTCATTGGTCCCTGATGTTCCTATCGGGAGATTCATTAATGTAATCAAGTCATGTAAAGTCATAGAGATTAACCCTCCTTTGTGATTTAGGGGGTAAAGTCCCTACAGTTTCGGGGCACTAGGGTTATTAGACTCTCCTAGAGAAGTCGACCCTAGTAAGTTGTTGTCAAGTTGGGAAATAGTATAAATAGAGAGTGAGACTCTCTATTTATCACATAGTCACTCACACTCAATTGTAGCGCATGAGTGAGAGAGAAGGAGTTGGGATAAGAGAGAGAACAAATGTTGGAGATCATCTTACTGTCTTTGGGTTTTACTGTTGCCATTGGTGCTCATTCTATCTTTGAGGAAGTTGTGGGGTTTTTCCTTTATGGTTTCCCTGAGGATAAATCTTTGTGTCTATTGTCTCTTGTGATTGATTACTGTTATTCTCTCAGATACGATCTTAAGATCATATTTCTTAAAAGATAAAAATCTAACATGGTATCAGAGCTAACTTGAGAAGAAGACACTGTGGAGCTGCGGAAGCTAGGAATTCTTACTTTTTGGGTCTCTCTCCACAATCCATCAGCAAAGGAGGCTAGGATGACTCTCCATTGAAGGGAACATCTTTCTTTCGAAGCAGAATCTGATACTGAGCACTTTCGGTTTTTGACCTGCCACTACATTGGAAAATTAGGGATTTTTGCTGAAGAGGAATTTTTGAGTGAGCCAAGGCTAGGATTGCTATCCTCCTCAAAATCAAATTTTAGAGACAAAAATTGAGGTTTTTGGTTTGGTAGAACTACGGGAAAGTGAAACCCTAATTTTCCATGGAACCAGAAAACCAGCATTGCAGAAGATCAACTCCAGATCCAGTTTTCAGCTTCTCAAATTGGTAAGATCTAAATCTTTTGTATTTCCATTTCAGGTTCTCAGTTAAGATGTCTCATTACACCAAGATTGATGAAAATCTTGAGGGAGATGATAACTTTTGAGCCTAGAAGTATAGGATCTCCTTGGTCCTGGAAGAAAGTGAGTTGGACTCTTACATCAGTGAAGAGGTTCCAGTTCCAAAGGGAGATGAGGCTAAGGCCTTACACAAAAATAAATTGGTCATGGCTAAGAGGATTATTGCTGATTCAATCAAGGATCACCTCATACCACAGGTGTCCTCCCTAAAGAAACCTAAAGAAATGTTTGATGCCATTACCAAGCTATTTGAAGGGAAGAACATAAACCGGAAGATGACTTTGAGGAACTAGTTGAAGAATGTGAAGATCCAGAATGTGGAGACCACACAGTCATACTTTACAAGGGTCTCCTAGATAAAAGAACAACTTGAAGTAGTGGATGAAGAAGTGGAGAATGCAGAAATTGTGATGACCACCTTGAATGGTCTCCCTAGATCATGGGACTCCTTCATTCAAGGAATTTGTGGTAGAAGAAAGCTAGTCACCTTCAATAGGTTGTGGGAGGAATGCTCACAAGAAGAAGCTTGAATAGTAGCTTGAGAAGAAAATATGGGAAATGAATATCAAGCTCTCATAGTACACTCCAAGAAAAGAAGAATGGACAATCATCATCACAAAGGTACGCACTCTCACCATAAAGATAACCCTAGAATATCTAATAGAGACCTTTATAGTATCAGATGATTTACATGCGATGAGAAAGGACACATCTCGAGATTCTTTCCCAGAAACAAAGGTGGCTCTCACAAGAATAAGGGAAATAAGAGAAGACATCATGCTCATGCTGCAGAGGATGATGAACCTTCCAAGAAGAGAGTTAAACAAGAAAGTGAAGATTCTTCAAGTGATGAAGAGTATGTTTTGATTTATGCCCTCACGGGAACTGTTACACATGGGAGCAAGGATTGGATTATTGACAGTGGGGCTTCCAAGCATATGTTGAGATTCAAAGAATCATTTGGGAAATTATCAGAACATGAGTCACCCCACAAGGTGAAACTTGGGGATGACTACCAATATCCAATAAAAGGTAGCGGTGAATCCTCCTACAAGTTAGACTCTGGAAAGTCTATGAAAATGAAGGATGTCTTGTTTGTACTAGGACTAAGGAAGAACCTCCTCTCCATCTCTACATTAGATGCAAAAGGCATGAGGGTTGCATTTGTAGATGGCCAAGTTCTTATGTGGCCAAAGGGAAAGACTATAGATGATGCAGTTGTGATTGGAGAGAAAGAGGGAGGATTATACAACCTAAAGGGACAATCAGAACAAGCTTTGGTTCATGACTCAGTAGATCCAAATGAAATTTGGCACAGAAGGCTTGCACATGTGCACTATAGAGCACTACCACTTGCAAGAAAAGCTGTTGAAGTTCTTCCAAAAATATAGGCAAAACATGACGGTGTTTGCAAAGGATGTGCAAAAGGAAAGAACACAAAGAAGACATTTCCAAGTAGTGAGAGCAAGGAAAAATGAATATTGGAAATCATCCACTCCAATGTATGCAGTCCAATGTCATCCAATTAATCGAGTGGGTATGTATACTATGTTTCTGTCATTGATGATTTTTCTAGGAAGACATGGATATAATTCTTGAAAAACAAAGATGAATTATTCATCAAATTCAAAGAGTTCAAAGCCTTGATGGAGAACCACACAGAAAAGAAAATCAAGACCTTTTGATCAGACAATGGCACATAATTCACATCAAATGAATTCAAAAAATTATGCAGAGATTCAGGGATTAAGAAGGAGTTGACCACTCCATATAATCCACAACAGAATGGGGTTGTAGAAAGGAAGAATAGAACAATTATGGAAGCTAAAAGGGAAATGCTTCATGCAGATCAAGATCTTCCCATGCATTTATGGGAAGAACCTACTAGAACAGTTGTGTATGTATAGAACCATACTCCACATAGAGTACTCAAGAAAAAGACACCTGAAGAAGTCTTCTTCGGAAAAAAAAACCAAAAGTCAACCATCTCAAAATATTTGGCTGTCCAGTGTACATACACATTCTGAAAGAAAAGAGGACAAAGTTAGATCCTTCAGGGAAGAAGGGTATATTTGTGGGATATAGTGAAAGCTCGAAGGCTTACAGAATATACTTCCTAGGATTCAAGAAGATCGACATCAGCAGGGACGTAACATTTGATGAAGACTCGGCTTACAACAACTCCAGAAAGAGAAATGCTGAAGAACCTAAAGAAACATAACACCCAGAATTCAATATACAACTATGAACGATGCAACTCAAGAAGAATATCGAGAATTAGAAGAACCCCAGGAAATTGTAGATCCACCCCAATACAAGAACCCTCACAAGAGGAAACCTGCATGGGTACGAGAGGCTATCCAAGGTGCAGAAAGATATGGGGCTCTAGAAGAAATGCATAGAGAGAGGAAGAGAACTAGTTCCTACTCCAGATATGTAGCCCTTTTATGTGACATCATTGATAAAGAACCTTCCAACTATGAAGAAGCGGCAAAGAAGAAAGAATGGAAGGATACTATGATCGAGGAGTATCAATCGATCACGAAGAATGACGTATGGGATGTTGTCCCAAGAGTAGAAGGGAAGTCTGTTGTGACTTCTAAGTGGATAGACAAGATCAATCATGCTGCAGATGGAAACATAGAGAAATATAAAGAAATATTCATGGATCATGGCTTCTCCAAGAAAGAAGGAATAGATTATGAAGAGACTTTTTCACCTGTATCCAGGTACACTTCCATCATATCAGTACTTTCTCTGGCTGCAATAATGAAATGGAAGATACACCAAATGTATGTCAAGACTACTTTCTTGAATGGTGTAGTATAAGAGGAAGTGTATGTGGATCAACCACTCGGTTTGAGACACATGACATGGAAACTCATGTGTGCAAATTGAAGAAATCCCTTTACGGTTTGAAACATGCACCCAAGACATGGTACGATAGGATTGATGGCTTCCTGACTAGTTTGGGCTTTACCAAGAGTAAAGTAAATTCCAACCTTTACTACAAGGTTGCAGAAGGGAACCCAGTGATACTCCTAATGTATGTAGAAGACATGTTTGTAACAGGTGAGGATGGGTTGATTGCTGATACGAAGAGGAAGCTTGCTACTGAGTTCGAGATGAAGGACTTGGGTATGATGCACTACTTTCTAGGAATAGAGGTGTGGCAAAATGTAGATGGAATATCCCTGGGACAAGGGAAATATGCAATAGAGATCCTGAAGATGTTTAAGATGATGGACTGCAAGGCCATGACCACACCTATGGCATCGAACCTGAAGCTATTGAGTGATGCTTCATCGGAGTCGGTTGATGCTATAATGTATCATCGGATGATTGGTTCCTTGACGTACCTGACGAATACAAGACCATATATTTTCTTTGCTATGAACACATCGAGCCAGTTCCTGACAGATCCTAGAAATGTTCACCTGATTGCTGCAAAGCATATTCTGATGTACCTAAAGGGTACATTTGACTATGGGGGCTCAAGTATGAGGCGAATCAAAAGATTAACCTGGAAGGTTATGTTGATTCAAATTGGGAAGGTAGTGCTATTGATAGGAAGAGCACTTTGGGGTGCTGCTTCAGTATGGTATCAAGTGTGATCTCTTGGTTTAGAAGGAAGCAGTCCTGCATGGCACTGAGTACAACCGAAGTAGAGTATGTTGTAGCTTGTTCAGCTAGTTGTGAGGCATTATGGCTGAGGAAGCTACTATCTAATTTGTTTGATCTCCAGTTGGATGCTACTTGTATATATTGCGACAACTAGAGTTGTGTGAAGTTGTCAGAGAACCCAATGTTCCATGACAAGTCGAAGCATATCAATATCAAATACCACTATATCAAGGATATGGTGCAGAGGGGAGCAGTGAAGCTCCAGTATGTTGTGATGGAAAAACATATAGGTGATGTGTTGACTAAGCCATTAGCCAGAGTGAAGTTTGAATACTTCTGGGAGAAGATTGGTGTTCTCCAGATAGAGGTTCCTTCCAAGATGAAGTGATGATTCTGTGAGCCCTTCTGACATGGTGGTAGGATTGGTTCTTCCCATGGTCAGATGTAATTGCTGAGCCCTTCTGACATGGTGGTAGGATTGGTTCCTCTCATGGTTAGATGTAAGTGTTGTGCCCTTCTGACATGGTGGCAGGATTGGTTCCTCCCATGGTCAGATGTAAGTGTTGTGCCCTTCTGACATGGTGGTAGGATTGGTTCCTCCCATGGTCAGATGTAAGTGTTGTGCCATTTTTACATGGTGGTAGGCGGGGCCTCCCATGGTCAGATATAAGTGCAGTGGCTTGCATCCAGCATGAAAAAGGGCTGGATCTGTAGAGATCCACATACAGTATGAAAAAGGACTGGCTCTTTGGAAGTTCATACAACATGAAAAAGGGCTGGCTCTGTAGTGGCCTACATCCAGTATGAAAAAGGACTGACTCTGTAGAGACCCACATCCAGTATGAAAAAGTACCAGCTATGTGGAAGTACATCCAACATGAAAAAGGGATGGCTCTATAGTGTCCTCCATCCAGTATGAAAAAGGACTGGCTCTGTAGAGACCTACATCCAGTATGAAAAAGGATTGGCTCTGTGGACGTACATCTATCATGAAAAAGGGTTGGCTCTGTAGTGGCCTACACCCAGTATGAAAAAGGATTGGCTTTGTAGAGACCCACATCGAGTATGAAAAAGTACTGGCTCTGTGGAAGTACATCCAACATGAAAAAGGGTTGGCTCTGTAGTGGCATACATCTAGTATGAAAAAGGATTGGTTCTGTAGAGACCCACATCCAAAATGAAATAGTACTAGCTATGTAGAGGCCTACACCTAGTATGAAAAAGGACTGGCTCTGTAGAGGAAGACCTACATTGAGGCTAGGACTACAACCAACATGAAAAAGGGTTGGATCTGTAGAACTTCCTGTGATGAGAAGAATGAATATATAGCACCATTTGATCAAGATAGTGGAAGCAGTGATGATGATGATGATCCAGTGATGATCCAGAGAAGAAGACTTGTGCTGATGAATTGTTTCAAGAGAATACCTTCCTAGTTAAGATGGAGTGTTGATGTATTTGTAACTTTGAAATGTATTCACTTGTATATTTCATATATTTTATTTCATTGGTCCCCGATGTTCCTATCAGGAGATTCATTAATGTAATCAAGTCATGTAAATTCATAAAGATTAACCCTCCTTTGTGAGTCGGGGGTAAAGTCCCCACAGTTTCAGGGCACTAGGGTTATTAGACTCTCCTAGACAAGTCGGCCCTAGTAATTTGTTGTCAAGTCAGGAAATAGTATAAATAGAGAGTGATCCTCTCTATTTATCACACAGTCACTCACACTCAGTTGTAGCGCATGAGTGAGAGAGAAGGAGTTGGGATAAGAGAGAGAGAACAAATGTTGGAGATCATCATACTGTCTTTGGGTTTTACTGCTGCCATTGGTGCTCATTATATCTCTGAGGAAGTTGCAGGGTTTTTCCTTTATGGTTTCACCAAGGATAAATATTTGTGTCTATTTTCTCTTGTGATTAATTTCTGTGCATGTTATTCTCTCAGATAAGATCCTAAGATCATATTGCTTAAATGATAAAAATCTAACACCTTCGTCGCCTTTCCCTCAAACTTTGGGATGTCTGAAGGAAGTTTGGTCGGCATGGGGGGCCAATGAGGTTGATGACTAATGGGTTCATTCGTTAACCTAGACAAATATAGCAAGTTAAGACGAGCCATAAATGGTAGGTTAGACCCAAGGTTGGATCGGGGTGGGCAAGAAATAGCGTCGAAGTTTGCAGGAGTATGATGTCCCTGCATGGCTAGGGGTGTATGTGGTTGAATTCCCAGCGTAGGGATAGTTGGAATAGTCGTGGAAGGGCCACTGCCACCAGGTATGTAAGGTGGTACAGTAGGAATTGTGGTAGCTGGTGCGGGGCCTCCACTAATGGGTAACGTACCTACAACATCATGTGCAGTGGTGGTGGTACCACTGGAAGGGATGCCTATGATAATGGGTGGCAAGGACATAGGTCCAATTCCACTTCCCCCTCTGAAGAAGGGATCGAGATTAGTGCTAGCCATGGGGCTAGACGATGTAGTAAACAAATTCAGTTCAGAGTGGTAGGATTCCGAATCGTAATCAAAAGTTGTGTGTCCTTCTGAAGGTGAGGAGGGTTCTCGAAGAGGGTTCTAACGGTGACGGTCTAAAGAACCAAACTGAGGGGAGTGCCCCCTAAGTCGTTAGGAATATCGTGGTGGAACAATGATGGTTGTAGTAGTAACAGGTAATTAATTTGGACCTCGGTTTAAATTGAATTCCTATTAGCTAAAAAGGAGTCACTCGGCCACCAAGACTGTCAGAAGACAATGCTTTGGTATTCCTCACACGTGGGTATCTAGTCAATTTGGTGGGGGTTGTTTCTTGTTTCACTTGGTGGGTCCTCTCGTTGGCAAGCTACTTTGGGGTTCCTGTGGTACTCCTCACAATGAGTTTTAGGGAAAATACCAAGCACTTCCAAAAGTTGTTGCGGATGAGACTTATGTCCCAAACCGAATGTTATTAAGTAAATTTGGTTATTTTTAAGGTTTCTCTCAGGGTCATCAACTGAGTTTGTTTGATTATTGGTGTGATATGTGTGCACTTGTGTATGAAATTGTTACTTTTACTTTCAAATATGAACAGATAAATAACAATTGATTTCTTGCGAGAAATAAGCAAAGGGTTGTACCAAAGCAGTCATGAAAGGTAAAAGAAGATCATATCAAAGTGCAAGACAGACAAGGGTTTGAAAATATGTGACTGACTATGAATACCAGTATTGTGGCTACCCCAACTTCATATCCTTCAAATCAAAGGGGGATTGTTTGGCTCTAAAAAAAGTGGAAACAAGTCCACCCATAGATCCATAGGTCAAAACCCAAGTGCCCGGTGCTCAACAAGGAGGACGTTAACGCCATGAGACCCCCAATGGTCTACCACTCCCCGTATCCTCCAAAGCACTTGTTTTTAATTGAAGAGAACAATAGTGAAGTGTATTCCTATTACTAAACTTACTCAACCCCCCGTCATATCTCAGGAGATCCTGTAGGGCGATGACTAAGTAGAGGAGGAGGGGCCAAATAAGTGGGTTCATTTCCAACTTTTAAAATGCAATACTGAATGTAAATTACAGAAATCAACTAAAAAATAGATAAGTCGCATTTAACAGGTTAACAACCAAAACTAGGTCGCTCAAACAAACAAAACAGAGGCGTCTGGGCTCAGAAATAGACAGGTTGCACTTAACCAGTGGATAGCCGCGACTAGGTCACTCAAACTGGCAAAACAGAGGCGTCTGGGTCACCCAAACTGCAAAAAAAGGCGTGACTTTGCCCTAGGAGGCAAGTCACACTTTATGGGGCTAAGGCCATGACCTAGGTTGTGCCTAATAGGAAAAAACACGCGTTTGGGTCACGATTTTTGGCCCAAAAGCAGCGACTTGGGACGGAACTGGAAAAAATAAAAAATGCAAGTCGTTAGGGGCCGAGGGGGGAAAGCACTAGTGTCATACATGTTCGGATCGAACATGTGAGGATCTGATCAGTGACGGATGTGAATAAAAACAAAATAAACACCTACAAAACAAGGGATCCAAGAGGATCGACCTAGTATGGTCTCCAAAACTGTAGTGGGGTTTTCACCCTTGATATGTGCAAAAGAACCTCCCTTCTGTCAATGGGACATGAGGGTAGAGTTCATGGAAAAGAGCTATAGAAAATAATAATATTAGTAAACAAAATCGAAAAGAAAATACAAATAAACTAAACAAAAAACAGAAACATGAAATTATACCCTCTTTTTTTGACAATGGGCCACCGTGCCTGATCTTGGAAATGGACCACCTCTCTACAAGCTGGTTGGTACGGAGGAGGCCTCAATGTATTGGAAGGGAGATGGTGGGGCTATGGAATGATTGGAAAAATGGTGTGAATAATTTGAGAATGATGGCTTCTCAACATACTCACAGAATAGAATAATGAAATAGGGATAAGAATCTTGTTGATGGAGACCTCCACTCTATTTTTATAATAAGTTTTTAGGTTTTTTGTCTTCTTCTCTCTTTTAGGGTTTTGGAACCCTAGTTAGGGTTTTAAGCCTTGTTTAGGGTTTTAGGCCCTTTTTTGGGGGTTTTATCCTTTTTTGGGCCTTTTTGTGGGTTTTTTGGCCTTTTTTGAGAGAGAATGAAGGTAACCTGTAGTTGTGAAGGTCAAAGCTAAGGGGAAAATGGTAGGAAAATGATGTATGTATGTGGTTTAGACCATGCATATTGGGGTGAGAAATTTTTTGCATTAACATCCATTGATATGTAGCACAAATATATCCATGATGAGATGGCCAAAGGTCAAATGAAACATGAAGAAGTTAACCATTAAACATACGAAAACAAAAAAAAGCAAAGAAGTATTTTGTGAAAAGGAAATTAGATCGTGAAATCAAGAAAGTTTTTGTCCAATACATTAATATTTGGAGGTGTGTCAAGAACAAATTTGCAATCCCATTTGCACACAAGAAAGCAGAGAACAAACAAAATAAGGGTGTATATTGGAGTCAATTTACAAGGAGAGAGGTCATACAATAGGTTGGGAAACATTGGAAAATAATTTGATAAGGAAGTTAGGGGTATACATATCTAATACATGCATCAACAAAGGTACCAAACAAGAATATTTTCCTAGCATCGACTCTTAAGAAAAAGGAATGGACGTTAATGCAAGTTGTTGAAATTCAATTTAAAGAATCCCATTTGATGTTGTTTATCAGTGCACTCATGTTGAGTCAATATTTGGATAAACACACTCTACTCATCACTAATGGGAACACTTGGGCTCAATTCCTAGCCTACATATTTCTTGGAATGGAAATATAGATATGTTATATGATGACTAGATCTAATTATTGTGAAATGAACAAAGAATGTGAGTTCCTTAATAATAAGGATATGTAGCATAGAGTTAGAGAATCACGTTGGCTTAGGACTATCCCTATGTATAATACTTAACCTATCCAATTTTAAACATGGTATTAATATGGCTATGTAGGTAGGAGGGATGAAGTTAACTATGGATTGAGCTCAACCTTATGACACGTATAAAATCATATCACTTAAACATCACAAATTGAGATAGTTTTGAGAAAATTCCCACTCTAGGGTTGGTTATGGAAATATCCTTCACATGGAATTATAGAATTGTTTGCAATTTGATATTTCTAATCCTAGTTTGGCCAAATTACATTGAAAAAAATGGGACTTTGTATAGTTTGGTTTTTAAAATACATGGTCATATGAATAATATTAAGTCCAATTTGAGGAATCTAACATGAACATGTGTGTAATTTAGAAGGATATCTGGTTCAAGAATAAAAAATCCACCCAACATAAATTACAAAAGGTTTATATTGTTCTTCCACCAACCATAGAAACTTTCACCAAAGAAACCCTCGTATTAACATCACTTTGAGATTCAAACATGTAATGTAACCTGAGGATATCAAAGGGTATGATAGACATATCATTATCTATATAAGTATAATTATATAATCTTAGCACAATAGATTAGTTAAACAAATGTTAAATTTCATTTCTCAAGATTTAGTCACGACAAATTCCCTTTAATTACCAATAAATTAAAATAAATTCAATAAATATTCCAAAATCTAATCCAAGGGATGGAAAAGATTTATAACACCTTATAGAAATATCACATATCCATTCCAAGCAAATTTAGACATAAATTCCACCTCTAAAAGTTATTTACTCTTAATCATGATTAACTAGTAATTAGTGTTTTGATTACGATAGTTAACGACACTTAGCGCACAATTGACGGTACTTAATATAATTTCATTTTTTTATATTTTAACCACTAATTATCAAGTCCAATGGATAATGAACACCTAATAACATGTAAATAAGGTCTAATTACCATTTTCCAATTAATTAAACATTGTAATTCTGAAAATGATTCCACAAGAACTAGTTAACTAGTTGTTCAATACTAACAATTTGTCTTGGAAAAATTTGACACGCAACCATGCCAATGAACCAAAAATGAAACTACAGAAATTATACACATATTTAAGCATGCACGTACAACAAAATAAAGTACTTTTTCATATCTTATACGAGTACCGAGTTAAATTAGTACAACAAGTTAATAAACATTACCAAGAATTCAATCAAACCAATTGTACCAAGTTCCAAGGCACCCAGAGGTGAAGGTAAAAATATGGAAAATATAATTATACAACACAACTAAAGTACCAATAACATAGAATATGGTTGTACATTCATCTTTTACTAAAAAAAGAGATTCAAATCCAAAAACTATTTACCAATTTCACCGCAATGTACCTAGTTTCCCATTTAGCTTTCAAAATGCCAAATAAAGAGAAATATATGAATATTGTATCTCATTGAAAGAGTATAAAGGCTTACTTAAATTTATATGAATTTATCTTTAGACCCATATATAGTCAAATAAACAACTCACAAAACTAGTTAATTCTACTCATCCGAATTGACCAGTAATTCTAGGAATCATTAGAATAATTAAGTACACAACTCATAGAATCATTCAAATGAAATCACAACTCTAAATAATTTTTTTTATAATTAATGACATAGGTATATATTATTCTAACATTTTTTCAAACACTTCATATGCAAAGTTACAAATCTACTCAAAACAATTCTATTGAAGGACCTAGAAATTGGAAATTGATCTAGAATTTTGGTAGACATTTCCCCAATACTAACAAGAATATTTATCTTAACATTATCACACACATTTAAATATTATTTATCATGCATAAGAATAAAATTAACACTCAATAATTTTTACAAACACTTCATGTGCTAAGTCTCCAAACTATGCCAAACAGTCTGATCGAAGGACTAGTTTTCAAATAAAAGGTAGAAGCATCAAAGAGAAGTGCCTTAAACCATTATGAGGTTATTGTACCATAAAAATACACATGGTATAATTGAAAGGGGAAAAATATCATTTTTTATCGTAGGTACCAAATAATTATTTCCTCAAACAAATTGTGCACAAACTCCCAAAAACTAGTTTCCAATTCCTTCATAAAATTTACTTGCATAAATATATTGAATTATTTGAGAAGTTTCTTCCACAAATAAATAATACATTTCATAAAACATTTCATGTGCATCCATAAATAAATAATATCATAGCCAAGTAAATTAAATAAATAGGAGGTAAATCACTTATCTTATCAATGCAAAACCAACATCATTCGCACCATGTTCCACCCAGACTGTGGCATTGACAAGCCAAATATGACTTTGATTGGACACCCTTGAGATGAGTCCATAGATCCACAAAATATGTGCACTCAATAATATATCAAGTATCATTTTTATAATAAAAAAATATGTTCCTCACCACATACGTCCTCTTCCACCCCACTAATAGGTGCAATGGTAATCCATACCCCTTAGGGTATCCAAATATTTCCATTCACCATCAGAATTTATGTGCAGGTCCAAGATAGATTCAATTAATGGACAAGGAGGAACTACACCATAGTTTTCTCGGCTTACTACAAACACTATACAATATCACAACGATTCAAGCACAAATTTTATTCACATAGTGGAGCATTCATGGTTTCCCAAGCTCATAATATTATCAAGATATCACCATCAAAGATATGAACAACCATCTAAAAGAACCATTAAAAACAACCCTAAACCAAGGATATCAAACATGTATTTATAGACCAAATAAAGTAATTCTAACTCAATGGGTTCAAACCAAACCAAGGTAAGCCAACTTGAGTCAATTCAAGGGGGGTGATTCAACCAAAAGAGGTTAAATCTAATACAACCCAAGCAAATCAAATTTCAAGGAGAGTGACTCCAAGCCACTCCACCCAACTCAAATTCATGTGTGGACACATCATCCAGGTAGAGGAATCAAAATTAGTGAGGTAAAGGGTTACACAAGACAAGGAATATTCCAAAAATATCAAGGGGTGGGGTTACACAAGGATTTGCACAAGAGTTACACAACGATTTACATAAGGAGTTACATAATTATTCACACAAATTTTGAGGTGTTAAGGTTAAAAATAGTCAGTGAGGGAGCACATGTGCAAATGGGAGCTACAAAACCAAGTGTAACCTCCAAAAAGGAGTTACATAACCACCAAAGGGGCTCAATAAATAAGTGTCACCCACCCAAACACCAAGGGAACATAGGCTAAAATAATCAAAAGTTGGGTCTGTTATACATTGTTTGGGTGATCATCAACTAATAAATCCACCAAGGCATAAATCTGGACCAAGATCAACCAAACAAGTTCTAAAGTGCTAGGAATGTTCCCATTCCCCCTCATAGTCTAGATCTAGACTCCCATACTTTTTTAGTGGTCTTTGATGTTTTAGTTATTTTCATTAATTAATTGTTTACAAAATAATAATAATGTCTCTAGGTCCTTAAAGACCCTTATTCTGGCACCCTGTTCCACAATAATAATAAAATACAAATTACATATGTTTGGGGCTTAAAGCACAGGGTATTATATCCCCTCCCCCTTAAACCATGCATCATCCTTGATGCATAATACATTCATGCTTTTACAACTTTCAAAAGGATCATTACCTTCATTTTTCAAGTAGTCTTTCTCGAAAATCCTCTTCTGAGAAACTACAATTCTTCCCATTACTACTTTCTTTTCTGTCTCCACTGCCTATGGGATGTGACTCCTTTCATATAACTTGTTCCTCAAGATATCACCATCCCATATCCTGGATTCCTATTTGAGAATCGAGACTATGATCAACGGTCAATCTTGAATCCCCATTATAGGGTATTCAAATATCAACAAAGATACATTCACCTGAAAATTGTATTTCAATCAACAATAGAATTAACATTGGGTATAAAAATATACAATACATTATATAAGACTATTCTTTAACAACTAAACCATGAACATAAAGATAGCATAAATCAGTCACTATGGCACATACACAGAATACAACAACATGAATAACACATGAGAGAATACTTATCTCAAATTTGGGAAAATAGCTTCAACGAGACAATGTTCCTCCCACAAGAAGAGTACAATCAGTTTATCAAATCTCAAAACTATCTCTTTTGAGAACTACAATGCTTCCCACTACTACTTTCATGTCTGTCTCAATAGCCTATGGGGTCACCATCCCATTTCCTGGTTTCCTATGCGAGGACCTGAACTAGTAGAGTTATAAGACAAAAGAAAATAGGTGACAATCCACCAGGCTACCCCTCTGGAAATGAATAGTAGAATGCTCTCTGAGGGAATCCATGAACTCAGTCCCAACAACTAAACCATATTATTCAACAAATATGCTTGAAATAGAGATTCTTATTCAACAAGAATGTTTTTTCACATTCCCAACAGACACATGGTTAGCAGTAAACATATATACTGATTAATAAGATTCATAAAAGACATCTTTCAAGAAAATAAATTTCTTATTAATTACATAAAATACTTTAGTATATGCAAGGTACTCGAGATATAAATACTTCTTCAACAAAATACTTGAAATTCTCATCTACATGAATCTTATTCTAATCAATTTCAATCATATAAAATGCATCTAAGATGCATGAAATGTGTTCAGATCAGTCAATCAAATGAGGTGCATTACCAGGATGATTTTGCAAGATTTATCTCTCAAATACTTTTCCTACAAGTATGCATGAAGTGTCACCAATATATTTTTCCAACAAGATGCATGAACTATCACTACAATATTTTACAAAGATGCATTTCAACAAAGATATTTGATATACTACAAGGATACCCTAGCAACATACTTTCAACAAAGATCACAAGGATATAATTTCTTTCAATAATATCCATATATAGTTTCTTAACAAAGATACTAGTACCACACTATACACAATTAGTATTGAATATATAAGGATTCATGAAGTTAATCTTCAATAAAGGTACTTGCATCATACTTATTACCTACTTGTCAATAGAGATATATGAAATAAAACCAAGTTATTACCATGATACCTTTCAATAAAGACACAATATACTTTCTAATGAAGATCACAAGGATAAATATTTTCAAATATCACCTAAATACTTTTGCATTTTTATGTAACAGGAAAAGTGAACTTATATGCAACAGTTCTAATATAACTAAGAACAAAAAAGGGCCATAACAACATATTACTTTTCATCTCAAGACAAAGCATAAGTATTTTTAGATTTAATTCAAAAATACATTATTCATCAACTAATATCAATCATACAAAAACCCTCATGCATACATGATCCATACATACATCAATCGCCAATTCATAATATCTCAACCATACATCAATCGTTTATGAATCATGTAATTTTAACCAATGACAACCATACATGCATCAACTAACCATACAAGCATCAATCATAGTACATCAATCAAAATACACCAACCAAAACACATCAATTGGAACACATCAATCATACACGCAACAACCGTAACAACCAAGGACAACCAATAATAGCCATACATACATTGATGACAATGTCATAAAGGTATCAACCATTAATCAACCAATGTCAATCAATAATATCAAACATCATACATCAACTATAGAAATCATATTGAATAGTTACTATTTATCACAACATTGGCATAGAATTAATAGCACATGATGATATATATAAAACATTACATTATTAATTATTTGCACGTAACACACTACTTATCAATCAAAGTAAATACATAGTCACCTCAAACAACCAAACATCCTACCACCAAAGTCTTCTAATATTCTACAATAAAATAATTATTGGCTATACAACACACTATCATACACTCATACCATATACCATACTTACTATTACTATGTATTATTTATATACATACACTCGTTTTGTTTACATACATATTATAATTCTTCAATCATATATCATATTATTACTAATCATATACACAACATATTAGTCATATAACCTATATATTCTATATTTAATATACTCATATAATTATTATGTTATACGATAATGTCCATACAATTATAGCAAAAATTGCATAACCCAATACTATCATATTAGATACATATTATAATATATACTAACATAACATTTTTTAATCACATTATACTTCCTAATATTTCCAAGCTCCCAAATACTTCCAAGCACTTTCAAATATTCCCAAATACTTCCAAACACTTCCAAATACTTTTAAACACCTCCAAACACTCAAACACTTCCAAACACCTCCAAACACTCAAAAACTTCCAAACACCTCCAAACACTCAAACACTTCCAAACAACTCCAAATTTTATACTTACATCATTGCATACGTTCACCTCTATACATATAGTATATTCTCAATATTTCATACATGTAATACTAATCATTATTACTTATAATAAAATACATATTATAGTATATACAAACATACAAGCATTCATATATATAATAATACATCTATTCTTATATATACTTTTAACAACTACACACTCACACATATATAATCTTACACTACTATACTACCTACTTACACACATAAAATAAAATAAATAAAATTACGAAAATATGAGTCATTAAAGACAAGTGGTGCATTTCCTCAAAAAAAAAAGACTAGGAGTTACATATCCACAAGTAAAATAAATAAATTAAAAGAGAAAATGAACCATTAGAGACAAGTGGCTCATTCTTCTCCAAAAATAGACAAGGAGTTACATCTCCATAAGAAAAATAAATAAAATAAAAAAGAATATGAATCATTAGGGACCAGTGGCTCATTTTCTCCACTCAATAAATAAAATGGTAAGATATCTAGGATAATAATAATGCCACAACTAACCCCAAAATAAATAATTAAATAATAGAATACAAAAATATCCCATAGCAATGCTTACCTCCAAGTGGTAATTCCACCACTAACTAATTAGATAAGTTAGGATGGTAATAATTAATAAATAGCATAAAAACATACTACATGCATAAAATAAAAATGAGAATAGGAAACACCATTTAGACAAGTGTCCCATTCCTAAAATAACCAAGGAGTTACTCATCCATGTAACAACCACCGTCCAAGTGGCATAAATAAGACTATAAAAGCATACCATCCATAGAAAATACAAAATCCATATAAGGTATAAATGCCACTTAATAAATCATATTAATATTTAAATAGTATAACCACATCATCCTAATAACTTAGCATTATGATACATAGTACATACTATTATAATGACAATTATTTACTTATCAATTAATAATCATAATGTACAAGTAAATAAGTCATACTACAAGAGCATTTCAATATTAAAAATTCAATTAGTAGTAAAAGAGGCAATGCACAAGCATCGACCAATCAAGTCAGAGTCAATTATTAGACATGCACCACATAATACTTACCAATCAATCTATTGAAAAACAAATATGCAATGTTAATTAATTCTAAGGCATACATCAAACTAATATATGAAGTGAGGTTTCGTATTCTTCTATTAACATAAGGGAGGTTAAATTCATCTTACTAAGCGCATTTGTAAACTCCAAATGCACATATACAAAAGATAATAACTCCGTAGAAGGACAAACAACCGCAATGTTGGAACCTAAGCTCTAATACCACCTGTAATGTACTCAAGGCTATAAAAGGTTTGAGGGACACATCATTACCTCTCTAAGGCTACTTAGATAATTTTACCACACTGAATTAGTTAAACAAATATTAAATTTCATTTTTCAAGATTTAATCACAACAAAGTCCCTTTAATTACCAATAATTTAAAATAAATTCAATAACTAATCCAACATCTGATCCAAGGGCTGGGAAGGATTATTAACACCTTATAGCAACAACACATATCCATTACAAGCCAATTCAGACATAAATTCCACCTCTAAAGGCCATTTACTCTTAATCATGATTAACTAGTAATTAGTGTTTTGATTACAATACTTAATGACACTTCACATATAATTGAGGATACTTAATATAATTTCATTTGTTTATCAGTTAAGCACAGTTTATCAAGTCCAATGGATAATCAACACCTAATAACATGTAAATCGGGATTAGTTACCATTTTCCAATTAATTAATATATTAATTATGAAAATGATTCCATAAAAACTAGTTAACTAGTTGTTCAATACTAACAACTAGTATTGCACAAATTTGACACAAAACAATGCCAATGAACAAAAATTGAACCTACAACCAGTATATACACATATTTAAGCATGCACGTACTGAAAAATAAAGTACTTTTGAAGATATGATCTGAGTACATAAATGAAGAATATTTCAAATTCAATAAGTAGAACTAGATAATAAACATTGCTAGGAATTCAATCAAACCAATCATACCGAGTTTCGAGGAACCCAGAGGTAAAGGAAAAAATATGGAAAATAGAATACAACACAATTAAAGTACCCAAAAAAGAGAATGTGGATCTACTTTCACTTTTATCAAAAACAAATATTCGAATCCAAAAACTATTTACGAATTTCACCACAATGTACCTAGTTTCCCATTTAACTTAATTCCAAATGCCAAATAAAGAAAAATATATGATTATTGTAGCTAATGGAAAGAATATCAAGGGTCACATACATTCATATGGATGTAGCTTTCCGCCCATGTGCATTCCATTAAACAACTCACAAAACTAGTTAATCCTACTCATCCTAATTGACTAGTAATTCTAGGAATCGCTAGAATAATTAAATCCACAACTCATAGAATCATTTGAATTCAATTAAAAATATAAATAACATGTTTTATCATTCATAATATAGGTATATATGGTTCTAACATTTTTTCAAACACTTCATATGCAAATTCACAAATCTACTCAAAACAATTCCATTGAAGGACCTAGAAATTGGAAATTGATCTAGAATTTTGGTAGACATTTCTCCAAAAATACCAAGAAGATTTATCCTCAAATTCTCAAAAAAATTTAAAAATTATTTATCATAAATGAGCATAAAATAGGCACACAATAATTTTTACAAAGACTTCATGTGCTAAGTCTCCAAACTATGCCAAACAATCCAATCGAAGAACTAGTTTTCGAATAAAAGATAGAAGCATCAAAGAGAAGTGTCTTAAACCATTCTAAGGCTATTGTACCATAAAAATACACAATATATATTTAAGACAGTCATAAATATCATTTTTTATAAGAGTTAACAAATATAGAAAGTGTTAGGAATCTCCCCATTCCCCCTCACATTGTGGATCTAGCCCTCCCATACTCTTTTAGTGGTCCCTGATGTTCCAATTGTTTTCATTAATTAATTATTTACAAATTAATAATACTGTCTCTAGGTCTTTAAAGACCCTTGTTTTAGCACCTTGTGCCACAATAATAAAAAATCACAAATTACATATGTCCAGGGATTAATGCACAAGATATTACAAAACCATATTACTAGACAAAAACCCTTTCTCCTCACAAAACCCACACTGTGTGAATGAGATTTCCTAGCCTTAAATTTCCTCTAAAGATGATGCAAAAGCCTATAAATATGGTGCATCATATTTAGAGGTTATTTAGAGGTGAATAACCTCTAAAGATGATGTTCAATTATGTTCTTGTGGCTTTCTAAAGATGTTTTGTCACAAATGATATTATGACACTCGCTAGTTGTTTCTCTCACTCTATGGAATGTTATAGGACAAACAACCAAACAGGTACTTGTCATATATATCCTCGTTGAGTGAGAGAATTTTAGGTAGAATAGAGGAAAGTGGTACATCTAGTACGCTTAACGAGCATAGATCTACTAGAGTTGAAAAGATCAGAAGAAAATTCAATAGAGTATTCATATTTTTTCTTGCTAAAGGGGGGTCATGTTCATATGGTGATGAGAGAATAGGTGAAATCAATATGCCCTCAAGGTACAAACATCTAATGAAACCATGGATACCCAACGATCTTCCTCAAATCAACACATTTTTTGTCGATGGAAGGATATACCACATTGCTCCATCGCCATTGCATGGCTTGGGGCTATTTTCCATGGTTGGAATAAAGGTCCACGATGGTGGATTAATTGAATTGATTAAGTATGTCGGACCCTATTACAAATACATATATTTGATACGACTGGTCCAATATAAAAAAAGTATGAGAAGATATGGCATAGCTGCAAATTATATACAACTAAAAGACAAATATCAGAGCAAATGAGTACCAATGTATATTGATGGAAGGAAAAAATAAGCACAGACTATGTCAAGGATTATAAATAGTACACAACCCGCGACAACAAATAAGAAATCCAACTGCATATATGAGAGGCGTGAAGGAAACCGTGTATTCATATGTGTAATAAAATCAATAGCTGCAGGAAAAGAGTTGTTGATTAGCTACAATTTGAATAGAATATATACAGTGATACATATACTATTTTATCCAACCTATAAGAAATTACTCTTATATATTATATTTAACATTTATTGTAAAATGTTACCATGTGTTATGTCAGTAAACTCAACATTTGAATTATTCATGGTTCTTGAAAAACACTAGTTTTGTTATAGTTGAGAGGTAGTTTATGTTACTTTCATTCATTATAGATCCAAATTTGTTTGTATTTGGACTTAATATGAATATTTTTTTTGTTTGATTTTTTATACAAATATAAGGAGAAAAGTAATAATTGACAAAATGCATAGATTCTTGATCGTTTCAAATTGTCATAACCAATTTGTGAATGTCCTCATAACCAATTTGTGTGGAATGGTGGTTGCAATATGTGAATTATTATGTATGCTTCCATGTTGATCAACAGGACGACAGGGGGAAGACACAAACATTAGAGTATTCCACAGATGTTATTGAGCAAGTGTCAAGTAAAGATGATTTTTTTTGTCAGGGACCCTATGCACACAGTTAAGAAGCTTTTAATAATAAAAAATAAGAAATTCACTTCTTTATTTTTGACTCAGCCAAAGACACAACAAATAAGAGATAGAATCGATACCTTGACGCATGAGATTTGTGAGCTTGGGGTAAGCAACATCTTCAATTATCCCATTTATTTTTTAATTATTCATGATAATAATTATACTATCACTTCGTAATAAAACTCTTTGTTTTATAGGTGTTTTTGGAGGCGCGGGGTGATTCTTACGATACGAGGACTAGTGGGGTTGACACAACAAGTAGTGACATTGATTTTCTTATGACAAGAACGCTAGTCACTCCAACTGCTACACTCCCTATCCCTGATGCCACTAGTAGTACACCCCAAACTACACAACACACATTAGGATCTGCACACGATACAGTGGATGCAGAGCCTGATGCCATGGAAGATTGTGAACAAAGCTTTCTTGGAGCTACATGTATTACTAGCCCGAGAAAATTAAAGGTTAAATTTTTGGTAGATGATAACCTCATCCCCATGAAAATCAATAAGCTTACATGTATTTATGAAGTATTTTCAATATTATGTATAGTTCAATTGAAATTTACATATTATTATCAATTATTTCAAACTAATGATAATCTCATTTTCTAGGAAACGATGTATTGTATTGACCCATGAATGATCTATCCATGGATATATTTGGTCCCACCCTACGAACAAGGTGGAATTCCCAAAGTTCCAAATTAAAGGATTAATTTACAAACAAGTTGGTTGGCCTTTTTGGTGATGGTACCTTCAACAAAGTTGGAGTTTCCACAAAGGTAGGCTTATATTTAATATATTTTCATGACCAATATAAGGCTCATCTAAAAGAAGACCCTAAATATGAGTTCCATCCACCAATACCATAGATGGAGTGGAAGGCCCTCATGTGTGATGCATAAGAAAAGACACTCCGAAACGAAGGAAAGACACCACCCGAACCCAAAAGGTATGAGGAAATTTTAATAATGTATTTATGATGCTTTATCATCATTGCAAGAACTAACTAAGTACTTGAATATTTTGTATATAGGATGCTAGATACATCCAAAGACACCAAGGATAGGATAGATAAACATGAGAAGCATAAACTTGGACTAGGTGGTTTCTTGAAAGTGGTTGCACAATTTGTAAGTATAGAATAAAACAATCTGCATCCAAATTACAAATTGATACAAATTTTGATTTAATATCGCAAAATAAGTTAAATTCATACCCTTATGCATAATTCAAAGATGTTCCTACAGAGGAAGACCTCAAGTATGCCTACTACCACGACTATAAATCCTTGGTTGAACATAGGAGAATATTTGGGAAAACATAACTTTCTGGAAACCAACCTGATGCTTATGTAAATAAAAACAACAAAGAGGATTTATAATTTATTATTTTCACAATCTAATATTGGTTATTTATTTTTGGCCATAAATTAATGTGTTTGTTTCATTCAACCAAGCAAGTAATCTAAATATTAATGTCATAAGTAGTACATGATCAACAAATAAGCCAAGTGATGGTGGAGTGCCACTTGAAAGCGGTGCTTAACTTAGTACTGAAGGTATTTCATCTGTTAAAACTTTTTGTCGTATGTATTAAATCAATTTTTTTTCATTGTGAATGGTGTATGAACTATACCCTTTCTTCTTTCATCTGTAGAGCACGTAGTGGATGAGCCCATACAAGATTAGGAATATATTTCCACATTAGAAACTACTCATCTTGCATATACTACTGAAGCAGGTAAAGATTCCAATTAATTAACATATTAATTATGAAAATGATTCCATAAGAACTAGTTAACTAGTTGTTCAATACTAACAACTAGTATTGCACAAATTTGACACAAAACAATGCCAATGAACAAAAAATTGAACCTACAACCATTATATACACATATTTAAGCATGCACGTACAGAAAAATAAAGTACTTTTGAAGATATGGTCTGAGTACAGAAACGAAGAATATTTCAAATTCAATAAGTAGAACTAGATAATAAACATTGCTAGGAATTCAATCAAACCAATCGTACCAAGTTTCGAGGAACCCAAAGGTGAAGGAAACAATATGGAAAATAGAATACAACACAATTAAAGTACCCAGAAAAGAGAACCTGGATCTACGTTCACTTTTACCAAAAACAAATATTCGAATCCAAAAACTATTTACCAATTTCACCGCAATGTACCTAGTTTCCCATATAACTTTCCAAATGCCAAATAAAGAGAAATATATGAATATTGTAGCTAATGGAAATCATATCAAGGGTCACATACATTCATATGGATGTAGCTTTCCTCCCATGTGCATTCCATTAAACAACTCACAAAACTAGTTAATTCTACTCATCCCAATTGACTAGTAATTCTTGGAATCGCTAGAATAATTAAATCCACAACTCAAAGAATCATTTGAATGCAATTACAAATATAAATAACATGTTTTATCATTCATAATATAGGTATATATGGTTCTAACATTTTTTCAAACACTTCATATGCAAATTTACAAATCTACTCAAAACAATTCCATTGAAGGACCTAGAAATTGGAAATTGATCTGGAATTTTGGTAGACATTTCCCCAAAAATACCAAGAATATTTATCCTCACATTCTCAAAAAAATTTAAAAATTATTTATCATAAATAAGCATAAAATGGTCACTTGAGAATTTTTACAAACACTTCATGTGCTAAGTCTCCAAACTATGCCAAACAGTGCAATCGAAGCATAAAAGATAGAAGCATCAAAGAGAAGTGTCTTAAACCATTTTGAGGCTATTGTACCATAAAAATAAACATTATATATTTAAGAAATTCATAAATATCAGTTTTTAGAAGAGTTAACAAAGAAGTATTTCCTCAAAGAAATTGTGGACAAAATCCCAAAAACTAGTTTTCAATTCCTTTATAAAATTACTTGCATAAATAGATTGAATTATGTGAGAAATTTCTTTCACAAATAACCCATGCATTTCATGAAATGTTTCAAGTGCATCTCTAAATAAATAATACCATATCCAAGTAAATTAAACAAATATTAGATAAATCACTTATCTGATCAATGTGCAACTGTCATCATCCGGACCACGTTCCACCCAGCCTTTGGCACTACCAAGCTATATCTAACTTTGACATGAACCCCCAAGATGAGCCCATAGATACATAATAGAGGTGCACTCAAGAATATCTCAAGTATCGGTTTGAGAATAAAAAACTCTATTCCTCCCTGCATACTTCCTCTTCCACTCCACTACCAGGTGTAATGGTAATCTAGACCCCCTAGGCCATCGAGGTATCACCATTCACCATAAAAATTCATTTGCAGGTATAGGAAAGATACAAGTAGTGTACATGGAGGAACTACACCAAATTTTTATGGACTTGCATCAAACACCATACAATACGATAGTTCTTTAAGCACAAATTTCATTCACATAGAAGAGCATTCATGGTTTCCCAAGCTCACAAGCTTAGCAATCTATCACCATCAAAGTTATGAACAACCAAAATCAACAACCATCTAAAAGAACTATGAAAAAAACCCCAAACCAAGGATATCAAACATGGATTTATATACCAAAGAAGGTAATTCTAACGCAAAGGGGTTAAACCAAACCAAGGCAATCCAACTTGAGTCAATCCAAGGGGGGCAATTCAACCACAAGAGATTAACTCTAATCCAACCCAGGAAATTTGAATTTCAAGGAGAGTGACTCCAAGCCATTCCACCCAACTCAAATTCATGTGTGGACACATCATCCATGAAGAGGAATACAAAATAGTAATGTGAGGTGTCAAACAAGCTAAGGTATCTTTCCAAAATAGCAAAGGTGGGGTTACACAAGGATTTACACAAGAGTTACACAAGGATTTACCCAAGTATTTACATAAGGATTTCAACAATTATTCACACAAATTTTGAGGTGTTAAAGGATAAAAATAATCCGTGAGGGAACACTTGTGCAAATGGGAGTTACAAAACCAAGTGTAACCTCCAGAAAGGAGTTAAAAACCACAAAAGGGGCTCAATCAACAAGTGCCGCCCACTGAAACACCAAGGAGGCTCACTAAATCATGAATTATGATCAATAATACCAACATAGGCTAAAATAATCCAAAGTTGGGTCCATTGTACAATGTTTTGGTGATCATCAACTAATAAAGCAACCAAGGCATAAATATGGACCAAGATCAACCAAACACGTTCGAAAGTGTTAGGAATCTCCCCATTCCCCCTCACATTGTGGATCTAGCCCTCCCATACTCTTTTAGTGGTCCCTGATGTTCCAATTGTTTTCATTAATTAATTATTTACAAATTAATATACTGTCTCTAGGTCTTTATGTATTGCTAGCACAGGAAAATTAAAGGTTAAATTTTTGGTAGATGATAACTTCATCCCCATGAAAATGAATAAGCTTCCAGGTATTTAAGAAGTATTTTCAATATTATGTATAGTTCAATTTAAATTTACATATAATTATCAATTATTTCAAATTAATGATAATCTAATTTTCTAGGAAACGATGTATTTTATGGACCCATGAATGATCTATCCATGGATATATTTGGTTCCACCATACGAACAAGGTGGAATTCCCAAAGTTCCACATTAAAGGATTAATTTACAAACAAGTTGGTTGGCCTTTTTGGTGATGGTACCTTCAACAAAGTTGGAGTTTCCACAAAGGTAGACTTATATTTAATATATTTTCATGACCAATATAAGGCTTATCTGAAAGAAGACCCTAACTATGAGCTCCCTCCACCAATACCAGAGATGGAGTGGAAGGCCCTCGTGTGTGATGCATAAGAAAAGGCACTCCAAAAAGAAGGAAAGACACCACCCGAACCCAAAAGGTATGAGGAAATTTTAATAATGTATTTATGATGCTTTATCATCATTGCAAGAACCAACTAAGTACTTGAATATTTTGTATATAGGATGCTAGATACATCCAAAGCCACCAAGGATAGGATAGATAAACATGAAAAGCATAAACTTGGACTAGGTTGTTTCTTGAAAGTGGTTGCACAATTTGTAAGTATAGAATAAAATAATCTGCATCCAAATTACAAATTGAAAGAAATTTTAATTTAATATCACAAAATAAGTTTAATTCATACCCTTATGCATAATTCAAAGAGGTTCCTATAGAGGAAGACCTCAAGTATGCCTACTACCATGACTATAAATCCTTGGTTGAACATAGGAGAATATTTGGGAAAACATAACTTTCTGGAAACCAACCTGATGCTCATGTAAATAAAAACAACAAAGAGGATTTATAATTTATTATTTGCACAATCTAATATTGGTTATTTATTTTTGGCCATAAATTAATGTGTTTTTTTCATTCAACCAAGCAAGTAATCTAAATATTAATGTCATAAGTAGTACATGATCAACAAATAAGCCCAGTGACGGTGGAGTGCCACTTGAAAGCGGTGCTCATAGTACTGAAGGTATTTCATCTGTTAAAACTTTTTGTCGTATGTATTAAATCAATTTTTTTTTAATTGTGAATGGTGTATGAACTATACCCTTTCTTCTTTCATCTGTAGAGCACGTAGTGGATGAGACCATACAATATCAGGAATATATTTCCACATTCGAAACTACTCATCTTGCATATACTACTGAAGCAGGTAAAGAACAGTCTACTGCTCTTAATATTTATAAATAACAATTGTAATAATGATAACTAAAAATGTCAAGTTAACATTTCTTTCTTATTGCAGTTGTTTCCCTTCCCCCCTTACATTAGCCTCGATGTAGTGAAATGTTGTTAACGAGACATATAGAGATCACAATAGTTGAAGGGGAGGAAGGAACATCTGACATCCTTGCGAATTACATACTGAATGTCTCGTTAACAACATTTCACTACATCGAGGCTTGATGGAGAAAATAAATGATTGTACTTGGGATTATGGAACATTTAGGGCCTTTTCTTGTTAAGGTCATACACATTTTTCTTATTTAAATGTCTATACCTCATGAGAGCTTTGTAGTGACATTGAACATTGCATTAAGAAATTGGTTTGTTTTTTTGTTTGAATACCGTTGCTTGAGTTATTGCATATTTTCTTGCATTTCGATTCTACAATCTAGGTTTATGCCCTTAAGTAAGGGCGAGCCCATTCCACGAAACAAGTGATTATAAATTTATGTCATAAGAACATTGCTGCACCATAAATTTGCAGCACCTAAAACACTCTTTAAGTCTAAAACCTTATGCATTAAGTCATCAATATATGGGACAGAAAATGGATGGTAAATTTATACATTTTTAAGCTCCAAAATCCTGTTTCATGTGGATGGAAAAGCGTTTCACCTATGGTGAGAATCTAAAAAAATTGTCCAGTTGGAGTTGTTAATCAGGTACTTGATATTTATATTGTTTTCTTTGATGTTTGAAAGTCAGTTTTTGGTAGAACCTAAATGAGGATGAGAGGATCACGTCTTCGAGGTTGAACCCTTCCTATATAATGATGATAAACTTTCACTTGTTGCATGGGACATATATGGACCACATATATTTGAGAGAGAGTCTTGTTATGCTATCTTGAATTTTCAGTTAGCCAACTTGTTATGTTATGTTGAATTTGTGATTATCCCAGTTGTTATGTTATGTTTGTGGTTAGCCCACTTGTTAAGTTATGTTGACTTTGTGGTTATCCCACTTATTTCAGTTAAGTTTGTGGTTAGTCATGTTTGTGTGTTGACTTGTGGTTATCCCTCTTGTAGTTAGTTTTTTTGTTGACCCTCTTTTAGCTACATTCCATCCTTAAGTTGGTTACTTACCACTTTGATTTCACTTATAAAGTGATGATGTCATGCCTAACCTAATTTTAATGGAATCCCTAGCATCACTTAAAAGGACCTTCTAGGAGGTATTTGAGAGGCTATAAGAACTAGTATATCCTTTTTTCAAAGCAATGTCTTTATGGCACTTTGAGCTATGTTTTGGCACAGTTGATCTAGGGTTTCAAGCACACTTGTTTATGATGTCAAGGGTTTTTAAGGTTGTCTCTACTTGAGTGCTATTTTTTTTTTAGGTCTACTTGCAATACTGAACCTGCCCTTACTTAGAAATGTCCTTTATGGGGGTTTCTACAATAATTTTCATTCTCCCTTCTTCATGCGTGCGATTCCATGCCGATGCTTCTTATGGATGCATTTTTGTTGCATTGACTAGATTTGACTATTTGAGGGTCACTTTGGCATGCTAGTTGATTTTTTGGGGTGATCTTTATTGTGTCGTACCTATTTGAGTTGTTGATTTTTTTTTCGTACTTGTTTGTCCCTTTTATCGTCTTTTATGGTGTCTCTCTCTCTCATTCTCACACACAAGAGTATGCTTATGCTCTTAACTAAGGGCCAACTTATTCTATTTATTGACTTTCCTTTGAGAGGTAAGATTTGATATGAATGTTAAAATATGAATATAAGGAAGGTTCTTCTCATCAAGTAAGTCATCATATATGATTTTGTCATATTTCTTCTATGTTTCGCTGCGTTGTTTGTTATTTAATGGCACATAGAATCTATTTAAATAACTGACTCTATGACTATATGAATCTCCTTAATAGTAATTGCTAGCAATAATTATTTCTTACGTGAACACAATATTATCATATAATACAATAGCAATGTACACATTATGAGCTTTACTGACATAGGATAAAAACGTAAGAGTGCATAGGAATTCCTTTTTTCTTAGTAGAAAGTTTTCCCTAGTTTCCATTTAAAGTGGTTCAATGGTGGCCAAAAAGCAGACTCAGAGATTGGCTTAGATTATGAAGGAAAGCTTTTTTTTCTTCCAACTAGGTAGGTGGTAGGATGATTCTTGTTGGAAGTTGTTGTCTTGGTATCTTGTAGCATGGAATGTCTTGGTAGGTGGTAGTATGATTCCTTGTTATTGGTTTCTAATTTTTTAGGTGCTAACGAATTTTTATATATAAACGCTCTTCATCAATGTACAACACTTCATTCATGGGTTCTCCATTAAAAATAATATTTTTCATCTCTTTCAACTTTAAAACAAGGACCTCTTGGGAGTATTAAGGTTGAAAGAGATGAAAATTAAGTCTTAATGGAGTAGTTGAAATAAATGAAAATTATGTTTTAATGTTATAGCTGTACTATCTTGGTTAACTAAGTTTGTTGGTGCAAGTGTATCAAGATTTTTTTGTTCTTTATTAGGCCTAGGATTCCATGTTTGGTTTTCCCTTGGTTGCGTGTTTCATTGAAATATAGGAGTAAGGTTCGTTGTTGTTCTTTCTCCTTTTGTAGATTTGATATTTTGTATTGTGAGCTAGATCTATTACCGTTGTTATAATTTTTTCTAAATAGCCATACTAATGCAACTGTCATTTACATGTTATTGTTACTATATGTTTCAACTTTAACATAGGGACCTCTTGGGAGTGTTAAAGTTGAAAGAGATGAAAAATATGTTTTAATGTTATAGTTGTGCTATCTTGGTTCACTAAGTTTGATGGTGAAAGTGTATTAGGAATTTTTTTGTTGTTGATTAGGCCTATGCTTCTATGTTTGGTTTCCCCTTGGTTGGGTGTTTTGCTGAAATATAGGAGTAAGGTTCGTTTGGTGTTCTTTATCCTTTCTAGATTTGTTATCTTGTTATTTGATTTGTTAAGTAATAAGGCTTGTTCTTTTGTATTGTGAGTTAGATATCTTACTGCTATAATAATTTTGTCTAGATATCCATATTGTTGTTTTTCTCATTTGTATGTTATTGTTACTGTATGTTTCAACTTTAACACATGGACCTCTTGGGAGTGTTAAAGATGAAAATTATGTTTATGTAATAGTGGAAAGAGATGGAAATTATATTTTAATGTTACATATATGATATCTTGGTTCACTAAGTTTGTTGGTGCAAGTGTATTGGGAACTTTTTGTTCTTGATTAGGCCTAGGATTCCATGTTTGGTTTCCCCTTGGTTGGGTGTTTTGCTGAAATATAAGAGTAAGGTTTGTTTGTTTCTCTTTCTCCTTTTCTAGATTGTTTATTATGTTATTTGATTTGTTAAGTAATAAGACTTGTTATTTTTTTATTGCAAGTTAGATCTATTACTGCTATTATAATATTGTCTAAATATCCATACTATTGTTGTTGTCATTTATATGTTATTGTTATTGTGTGTTTCAACTTTAACACGAGGACCTCTTGGGAGTGTTAAAGTTGAAAGAGATGAAAATTATGTTTTAATGTTACAGTTGTGCTATCTTGGTTCACTAAGTTTGTTGGTGCAAGTGTATTGGTAATTTTTTGTTCTTAATTAGGCCTAGGATTCCATGTTTGGTTTCCCCTTGGTTGGGTGTTTTCAAAGCCATATTCCGACAGAACCTAAAGGAGGATGAGAGGGTCACATCTTCTAGGTTTAACCCTTCCTATAAAGTGATGATAAAATTTCAGTTGTTGCGTGGAACATATGTGGACCACATAGAGAGAATCTTGTTATGTTATATTGAATTTGTCATTATGTATATGGTTACCCCACTTGTTATGTTATATTGAATTTGTCATTATGTTTATGGTTACCCCACTTGTTATGTTATGTCGTATTTTGTTGTGTTGACTTTGTGCTTATCCCACTCATTCTATTATGTTTGTGGTTAGCCATGTTTATGTGTTGACTTATGGTTATCCCTCTTGTAGTTAGGTTTTTCATTGACCCTACTATTATCTATGTGCCCTCCTTAATTTGGTTACTTACCACTTTGATTTGACTCATAAATTGATGACGTCATATCCTAAATGTAAGAGAAGCCCAAGATTCACTTAGAAGGACCTTCTAGGAATTCTTTGAGAGGCTATAAGAAGTAGTATATCCTTTGTTAAGAACGATGTCTTAATGGAACTTTGAGCTCTGTTTTGGCACGGTTGATCTAGGGTTTTTAGGCACACTTGTTTGTGACGTCAAGGGTTTGAAGGTTGTCTCTGCTTGAGCGTTATTTGATTTTTGGGTCTACTTGCAACACCGAACCTATCCTTACTTAGAATTGTCGTTTAAGAGGGTTTCTACAACATTTTTTGTTCCCCCTCCTTCATGCGTGCGATTCCATACCACTGCTTGATGTGGTTTTGTTGACTACCTTTGATTGTTTTGAGGGATACTTGGCATGCTTGTTGATTTTTGGGGGATGATATTGATTGTTTCATACCTCTTTGAGTGGATAGTTCTTATGTTGTACTTGTATGTCCATTTTATCATCATTTATGGTCTCTCTCTGTCAGGTATGTTTATACCCTTAACTAAGGGCCAATTTGTGCCAGTTATTGACTTGCCTCTAAGAGGAAAGATTTGATATGAAAATTAAATTCTGAGTACTAGGAAGGTTCTTCCCACCAGGTAAGTCATTATATATTGTTTTTTCATGTTTATTCTGTGATTTTTCTGCATTGATTGTCTTTGACTGTTTGACGGATACTTTGGCATGTTGGTTATGAATCCCACTATACTGTACAACATAGTTATTTTGTTATTTGATTTGTTAAGTAATAAGACTTGCTCTTTTGTATTGTGAGATAGATTTATTAATGTTGTTATAATATTGTCTAAATATCCATACTATTGTTTCTTTCATTTACATGTTATTGTTACTATATGTTTCAACTTTAACACAGGCACCTATTAGGAGTGTTAAAGTTGAAAGAGATGAAAATTATGTTTTAATATAGTTGTTCAAAGAGATATAAATTATGTTTTAACGTTACAACTATTATATCTTGGTTCACTAAGTTTGTTGGTGCAAGTGTATTGGGAATTTCTTGTTCTTGATTAGGCCTAGGATTCCATGTTTGGTTTCCCCTTGGTTGGGTGTTTTGCTGAAATATAGGGGTAAGGTTCGTTTGTTGTTCTTTCTCCTTTCTAGATTTGTTATCTTGTTATTTGATTTGTTAAGTAATAAGGCTTGTATAGTGATGATAAACTTTCATTTCTTGCATGGCACATATGTGGAACACATATCTTTGAGAGAGAGTCTTGTTATGTTATGTTGAATTTGTGTTTATCCCACTTGTCATTTTATGTTGGCTTTTGTTAAGTTGACTTCGTGGTTATCCCACTTGTTATGTTATGTTTATGTTTAGCCCGCTTGTTATGTTATGTTGACTTTATGGTTAGACCACTTGTTCTGATATGCTTTTGGTTATCCATGTTTGTGTGTTGAATTGTGGTTAGCCCTCTTGTGGTTAGATTTTTTGTTTACCCTTATTTTAGCTATGTGCCCTCCTTAATTTGGTTACTTACCACTTTGATTTGACTTATAAATTGATGATGTCATGCCTAGCCTAATAATAAGAGAATCCCTAACGTCACTTAAAAGGACATTCTAGGAGATCTTTGAGAGGCTATAAGAACTAGTAAAGCCTTTGTTGAGAGCAATGTCTTTATGGAACTTTGAGCTCTGTTTTGGCATTACTAATGTAGGGTTTTTAGGAACACTTGTTTATGATGTCAAGGGTTTGAAGGTTGTCTCTGCTTGATATTTATTTCATTTTGGGTCTACTTGCAACAACAAACCTATCCTTACTTAGCACTATCCTTTATGAGGGTTTATACCATAATTTTAATTCTCCTTCATTCACACGTGTGAGTCCATACTGCTGCTTGTTGTGGCTGCATTTTTTTGTGTTGACTGTCTTTGACTATTTTGAGGGATACTTGGCGTGTTGTTTTATTTTTTAGGGATGATATTGAATGTGTTACACCTATTTGAGTGGTTGGTTCTTTTTTTGTACTTGTTTTTCCTTTTTATCAACAAATATGCTCTCTCTCTCTCTCAGGTATGTTTATGCCCTTAAAGAAGGGCCAATTTGTTCTAGTTATTGACTTTCTTATGAGAGGTGAAATTTGGTCTAAAAGTTAAAATGTGAGTACAATGAAGGTTTTTCCCATTAGGTAAGTCATTAGATATGATTTTGTCATGCTTCTTCTACAATTTTGTTGCGTTGGTTGTCTTTGACTCTTTGAGGTATACTTTTGTGTGAGGTTATGAAGCCCACTATACATGGGATATTTAAGACCCATTTGGTGAGACAAACTCACATGGATCGTTGATTTTAACACAACATGGTATATTATTAGAACTAGAGCATCCTATGAAACCATAGTGGGGAAACAACATATGGGATCCTATCCAGGACGATCCTTAGCCCTCAACCAAAGGACATGACTCTATGTACTGGCCAGCTGACCCAATTTTATTTTTATATTTTGAGTTTGATTGCTTAACCTAGATCCATCCCTTAATATTATTTTCAAATAAAGCAACTTGAGGTTTAAGAAAAAACAAGAGTTAAAAAAATCCTTGTTGAAAGCGATGGATGAATCTGATCAACCTAAACAACTCTTTAATGCTTAAGATAACTTGAAACATTTACATATGATGAGTATAAGACATGATATTTATGAATTTGGATTTTCATACTCTCAAACACATTTTGAACAAATTTGGCCCCTATTTTTCTCTTGCATTTGGACTAAATATTGAATTTCACACTAAGATCCAATTTTAATGATTTTAATCACATCAATCTTCTGATAGCAAGATGTAGTAGAAAAAGGATATCTTTAGATCTTACATAATATTTCCCAGTTCCTTATTCTTCAACTTACACTCTCGTCTTAGATAATCAATAATTTCTGTAATGTCAACTACTTATTGAATAAAGACAAATAAAAGAATCCAAATTGGCTCAATGATGGATAGAAACTAATCTCCAACTAAACATGGTTTTATGGTTGAAAATGAAAAGAGGGGCTAGTGAAACAACATAATCTTGGATAAGTTGGAAAATCTTAGCATAACAAATTTAGGTGCTAACACTTCCTTTTCTACAAACTATTTCTTTAGCTAAGTCTTATTTTGAGTGAGAATATCCTCCCCATAGAGATGACCTTATCTCTCATATGCACAAGTTTTATTTGTTCTTGTCCCAATTTGCCATAACCATAGTCATGAGGGAGTATTCATATTCACTAAATTTCTCTTTAGTAACAGTAGCTTAGGGGAGGTCTCATGTTTCTTTTCCAACTTTTCCATCCTCCAGTAATGCATCTAGACCTTCTTCTTCAAATGTTTGTTCTTTTCTTGAATTTGAACAATGATTTCTTGTAATTATTCTAACCTTTTTATTTTGCATTACCCATGCTATGTTTCCTTTCTCTTCAAAGAATTGGAAACTCTATCACAATCAAGGATTCAATTACTTTTGATAGAATATGATTTGTAGATGAGGGAGTTATAGCCCACTTACTTCACAAACACAAATACTTTGAAGAATTTGACTATGGTTTATGTTATATTTATTATGTATATTCCTCTATTCTCATTCTCATATGTAGATCTTTGTCCTTCTAATGGTTGCAAAACCTTTATCCTCAGTTCAATTATGAGCCTTGGGAAAAGGCCTTTGTTCTCAAAATATATCCAAAATTCGTATTCTTAGTGTAACTTTCACACATGACATTTACCCAACAATAAAAAAATATTCAAGACTCTGTTTATGCCAATAAGTATCACCATGTAGGTACACAAGGAATCTGGGGTTAGTCCAATAAAAACAAAGCCTCTGTGAATACTTTTTTACTAAGAACTTTGTCTTTAGGGTTGATTTTGAGGCCTCTATTCTTTATGCACTTTGAAATCAATTCAATCTCTTGGTGTTATGTTCAGGTTTGATTTACCCTACTTTCTATGCAAGCCATGAAAAGGGAGTTCCAATTCCAGCTTCAATACTCAAGCACACTCGTTTTCAAATAAATTTGTTATGTAAACTTGGATATGATTGTTACTCCATGGTTATTCATTGAGTTTGAAGTGACACCATCTTGAAGCTTAACGTGGGAATCATAATTCTCATTCACATGTCAATTTATTCACCCCATTCATTAACATATACCATTCTACAACAAATGAGATGGTAATTCATTAATGGACTCATAAGTTAAAATTCTTTTTAAACACTACACACTTACATCACATATGGTACAACATTTAATTTATAATATAATAATAATAATAATAATCTATTTTTAAGGTCACCGCCAAGCGAGACACCAAATTGGTGTATGAGACCCCCTTGTTTGTGGGACAAGGGACCCTCCTCTGCGCAGCGATTTAACTGCTAAAGTCTACAGAGGTGTACATACAATACCCCCCTCTGGATTTGAACCCGTGACCTCCTAAGAGGAAACACATGCTCTTAACCATTAGGCCCACTCATGCTGTACATGGTACAACATTTGCTTTACGAATATGGGGATTTCCATTATTTAAATATATAAAGTATACTTCTCATAAATGATAAGTGATAACTTTATTCCATGCCAAAGGATTTGACATATAACGCATCCAACACAAGATTTCACTCCACTCAAAGCATGTTAAAATAATAATATACTCCATGCTAAGTTTTTCATATAAGATATAAGATAGATCCAACAAAAGGTTTCTCTCCATTCAAAAAATTCCTAGGTAAGGAAAATAGGCCAAGGTAAGAAAGAATGAATGCACAAAACCTTGAATGCAAATAAGCCCATAATTGCAATTTTTTAAATTTTTATTTTGGGACAGTTAACAGTCGGGTATATGAAATATATTAGTGTTTGAATCATTGCACGACCATTGGATACCGTTTGGGAAGGCCACTTTATATCTGATGTTGTTCATCGGATATCTGACACCCCTTTATCGGTTATTTAACAAACCAAAAATCAAACGTCATTAGATAGACGAATATTTGAGGAGGGAGAAACATCAGAGACCTGACACTCCACCATTGGGTAGTTGATGGTTTGACAAAAATATTGTATTGAATAACTGACACATCATCATCAGGTACCCAACGAAATGGCATCGTTTAGTCGACGAATCAACATAAGCTAAGCATCGACTATCCGACGAATTTACATTGGGTAGTCGACAATTGTGACAAATCTATTGCATCAGGTACCTGATGGAACTTCATTGGGAAGTTGATGGTTCGATAGAGCTATTGCATAGGGAAACCGATGAAACCTCTTTGGGCATTTGAAGAAAAATTCCAAGGGTAGCATCAGACATCCTACAAAAAGTCATCATATATTCGAGAAACAGTCATCAAATAACCGACAACTAAAAATAAATGTTTGACGGATAACTGATGGACAATCGTCGGCTATCCAATGTTTAAGACTAAAAATTTCAAAAAAAAATCTGTGTTGAGTGATTGAATGTGTCAGTTATTTGATGTTCAAGGTGTCGAATATTTGATGAGAAGTGAAGTATCAGATAACAGATTAAATTACATCGACGATTGTTGGATGTTGTGTTTGTCGGATAACCATTGGCGTTATCTCGATAATCCGACAAATGGTCATTGGATTTTTTTTCCATATGTAGTAGTGGAGTAGAATTGCTTTGTATAAATATAGATCTTTTACTTCATTATTCACAACAATACCAATTCTCCATGCACATATAACTTCATGATTTTCTCAGGAGTCAAGAATGACTCCCCCCACACCTACCACCCTAGGATTTCATTTAGAGGCACCATTAAAAAAAATTGGGTGACTTCGTTGCTCTTTCAATTTTTGAATATTTATATCTCCTAATACTTGAATCTGTCGCCTTTAATTTGGGAGGGTGGGCCATCTTAACTTTGATGTCTTCAATGGGTTCTACACTTTTAGAATAATATGAAGCAAAATATTTACTTACGTAACAATATTGGTAATTTTTTTGGAACCTCTCCATTCACTTGGATCACTTCATGAAGCATAAATTTACCCCTCAAGCCACTTCCAAGGACTAGAGGATCCGCTTGTAGAAATTAATATTGCTACACACTAGCCAAATTTTCCATGCTAGAAACTTTAGAAGGTCCATTTAATACTACTTAAGTAATATTTTCTTCTTCATGGAACATGGATATCAATGGCTCCAAGAAACCATCATCTAACTCCAATCATACGGGGGATGGATATTCACTCCCAAATTCATTATAGCTATGTACCAAACTACATCACAAAGTTGCAATCAAGTATCAAATATATTGTTGTTTAGCCATTTTTATTTTCACATAAGACAAATGGATGGACCTTGGAATTTACACTTGTGAAAATTATCATGTCATATTTTTATTATGTGTCGGAAACAATATAATGATATGGATCTTATGAAGACAATATCTCTTCCAGATAGACTATTAGAAGGGGAACATGAGTGAAAAATCTTGCTCAAATAATTTTCTATGACATCCAAGGTTGATAGTATATGTTTCACCTTGATGACCCATTCCTTATGAATCCTTTATAATTTTATTTATTAGATGTACTCATTATAGACATGAAAGATACCCAAATTTCCTTTTATCTCCTTGGGAGCTTGAATAAGCATCCATCATGTCCATTAACAAAACTTTGAGATATCCCATTTAGACAATTCATAAAGAGATGAAATTCTTTGAGTTTTCATCCAATTTATAAGGTTTGAAAGCAATACATATTGGAATAGGGGAGGGAATCCCATTATCCTATATTCCCATAGCCTAATTTTTTTTTCATTATAAAAAACCTAATAGATTTTCTTTTGATTGAGGGGGGCAATGATTTATAGAGGCACTAGACAAGGGGTCCATAAACTGTCAACAAGGGTTCATCCAAACTTCTAAGATGACCGTTTTTTAAGTATTTACTGCGAAGGAATTCTTTCCACCAAGTCACCTTTCCCAACATCATTCCACACAATAGCTTAGAACTCATGGCCTATTTGGAAATCAAAATATCTCTATTATCAAAGACACCCATCTCAAATGAATATTGGATTCTATGATCTAGTTGACCAGATAATTTTTTTTTGTTCACTTACCCCCTTGCCACATAGATCTATGCATTTATTTCTTATGAAATGCACAAATCTGGCAAGCACCAAGAGAGTTGAGCTAAGGAGCTAGGAATAATTGATAGGACTGATTTGATTATGATCATCCTACCTATGGGGTTTAGCCATTATTATCCCTATTTGAGAATTTTGTTCTTGAGTTTTTGAAGAGTTAGAAGATACTTTGTAGATTTTGGTTGGGTGAGTGAAATGGGGATTCCTAAATATTCAAATATTTTCCAATGTGGTTGCACCAAAAATCGAATATCCTTTTCCATAAGTTGCAATTAATAAGTAGAGTTATTCCAACTAGAAATACTTCTATTTAGAATTGTTTAATTTCCAATCTGTAGCTTCCAATTATTGGTCAAATTTGTTCTATAATTATCAATGCTTCCCCTAGAAAAATAATATCATCAGAAAATTGGGGATGATTGACTACTTTTTCACCCCTAAATACTTTCACTCTTGAAAAGAATCCACTAACACTATTTGATTCAATTTTTCTTGCAATTGCTTCAACCATCAAAATATAAATCAAGGGAGACAATGAGAAACATTGTGTCAATACTTGGAATCCTGGGAGGAATTTTATAGATTTCCTATTTACAAGAGGATATATCCAAGGTTTATTGATACAATCTTGTAGTCATCAAATGAACTAGTCAATAAATCCAAAAAAAAATAGCACCTCAAATAGAAAACTATGCCTGGCCCTATCAAATTTGTTTACTGTATATAATTTATCAACATACCTTTCTCCTTGTCAATTCAACTTGAGTATATTACACACAATAATTAAATTATTTGTTATTTTAATTTGTTTGGAAAATCCACCTCGCTGTTATGATATCAAGCCTATAAGGAGAGTTACTTATCCATTTGCAAATAATTCAACGAGGATTTATAATATCCATTTCATTAAGAAATTGGATAGGATCTAGTGAAGTTTGTTGTATGGATTATTTTGCAATTGGTGAAAGAAAGAAGGAATTTACCCCCCTTCCCAACTTTGAACTTCTGCTTCTGCATAGTTCAATTTAACATCATGCAACGATAAAATTTATTGATGTTCTGGAAATATTGTTAAAATAAATCATGAAGCCCTAAATTATGGGAGATTTGTCTAGATCTAGAGAACAAATCTTTTTGATGATTTTAACTTATGAGATCTATCTAATCATTATTTTATTCTCTACTGTAGAGACTATGGGGGGGGATATATTAAAGAATATGTTGCTTAGCTTCCATGGAGGTCACAACTCCTTTTTATTAGAGAGATTTAAAGTTATTTTGAGTTGCATTCAAAAGAGAGTAAATATTTCTTACTCAATTACCATATTTTAAATCAATTTCTTGCATGTGATTTTGAGCTTAACGATCCCTTCCTTGTGGAATTATTTGTTATTGCAATCCCATACTTATATCCATATATTATTTTCTTTAGCGGCTAATATTCCTCTTTGTTTCTACAAGCTTGGTAATATTTGAAGATTATTTCTCTTTCTTGGTCTAACACCTCTTAAGTAATATCCTAAGATTACATTCTAGTTGAAAAGTTGAAAGACAATGTTACAAGCTTCTTGATTTGTAGAGGGGGAATCAATGAATGCTTTTCCTAATATGTTAGCTTGATTTGAAGAGATTCAATATTTGACTCCAAAAAAAAGGAGGGAGAATCCAGTGTTGGGGTATTCTAAAATTCTTCAATGATTTTACAAACTACAGGATTTTGAAGCTAGATAGGCTTGACTCTAAAGGGGATGAGCCCATAGTTCTCATCACGGGGGAAGCAAAGTGATATGGGATTATGATCAGAGGTTTGAGAGGTAAGTACATCAACAAAGATCCTAAAAGAATCCAAAAGTAAAGATATTTGGATGAAGAACCTATCCAACTACTCAACAATATGCCTAGGCCTTGGTATCTTATTTATCTAGGTAAAATTCCCTTTCTTGGGTTTTGGGTCATAAAGGTCCTAATCAACATTTAGATTATCATTTGTTTCCCTAAATGAATCTATAATGAACTTAAATCCTATTTGATCCAATGGGGAGAATAGTATATTAAATTCACCAACTAACATCCTATAGGACATGGTCATGGAGTCACCATAGGCTCAAAGGGACATCCATCATGTTTTTTCTCCTAGAAGGAAACATGTGCATACAAATTAAAAATTTGTTTATTTTCCAAGTAGATTTCCTTGATAAGAGATTAAAAAGAAAATGTTGAAAAGAGAGGGAAAAGAGAAACTATACCTAAATTTGATCACAAAGGGTACACATACCTCCAAAATTTCCTCTCAGGTAATGGCCAATCCATCACATTGTTTCTAGAAAAAAAATTGATGCTTCCAACACTTCCTCGTCTACTAATTACTTCTTCTAGAATAATAATCCATATATCTTCAACATGAATTAAATACTTAATGTTTGCATGATTTTATTGTGTACCAATTCCCCTACAATTTCAAGATATCACCTTCATGGAATACTTAGATGTGTTGGGTGTGTTATATTCTTTGCACGTGAATTAAAAAAAGAGGGTATAAGTTCGGTCGGCATGCCAACTAATAGAGTGTTAGGATTAATTAAAATCCTCCCATGACCACCATAGTCTAAACGCCATCTCCCAGCTTGGGAGTATGTTTCCACTTCACTAGTGCCATGGGGAGCTCATATGTGGCCCAATTACCAGTTGATGTGCCAGTTTTCATGATTTTAGGATCTCCAGAGGCTAATCCCTATAATTTAGGAACCCACACTAAGTCATGGGAATCCCATCATTAGTTCACCCTAGTATATGCTGAGTTATCCTCTGATGGGAATCAGTTAGTTCATATCGAGTTAGCCTAGCACCATATTTGCATGAATTAAGGAGGTTAGGCTCATTTTCCTTTCTACCTTGATTAGTTAATTGATTGTGAACTGATTTAGTTGTCTTTAGTTAAACTAGTGAGCCTCTAGTGGTGAGTTTCCCACAGTTAGTGAGATATGGAGTTAGTCCAAGTTGTGCAATTCAAATCACATCTAGTGGATTTGAATCCTCTTTATTGCATCGTCATTGTATTTCACACAAATTAATGATTATGATATTAATGTTATGTTGTCAAATTTTTTCCTCTTGTCTGAATAATTTCACCATGATTTTTTGATCATTGTACATTGAATTTATTCTTCCTTATTCAATATTCTTTCACATTGACGTTCAATCCGTCCTAAACATCCTAAAGCTTTTCTAAATTAAACATGGTATCAGTGAAAGTAATTAGTCCAACTTCAATCCTCGAAAAACTTCCATTGATGCACCAAAAGCAACTGGGTTCCACATAATTCCTGGTATATGTACCTTTCTCCCTCTATATTTATCCAAAGAAGTCTATCCAGGTGTGGAGCACCCTAATAATGTGCACATGTCAAAGTAGAGAGTGATTGAATTGGTTTTCCTTATAATTAAAAGTGTTTTTGCAGGTAAATTGAAGAATTCAGAAGAATTGTGTTGCTCTTGAAGTTGCAAAAATGGCGAATTCAACATTCTTGACACCCAGGATCCTCACACCCTTCAACTATTATTATTGGAGGGGTGATATGAAGATTGTGTTGCGCAACAAAGGTCTGTACAGGGTCACTATGGGAAATGAGGTCGAACCCAAATAGACTCTAGAGATGTTGAAGTATCTGAACAAATTGGATGAAGCATTTAGTTTCATATGCATTCATATCTCTAGGGAGCTACTCTTCCACCTTGATGGATTAAAAAAAATAAGAGAAGTATGGAAGAAAATCGAATCAGTATTTGGAAAGAAGGATGAGCTGAGAGGTCATATTCTGGAGATGATTTATCTTCCAACCAACAATTTCAAAACCATCCAACAATTCTTATCCAAATTCAAATCCTTGGTCATGCAGTGCAAGAAATATGGTACTGACAAGAAGGATGAGAAATTGGTGCTCTCCATTCAGAGAAAACTTGGCCTAGAATTCTTAGTGTTCATATCCACCTTTCATTCCGAGAGACTGAAAACTCCAAACTGGTGAAATCCCTCTCTTAATGCATTCAAATAATCTCTTATTCAGGAACAAGATAAGATGATACAAATGGGATCCCTTAGAGCCTCTAAGAATCGAGCTAGCTTGGCTATGGAGACCAAGAATGCACAATCCAAAGGAAAATAGAAAGGAGAGGATAAAAGGAACACTGAAATCGAACCAAAGGAAGAGTTTAATCCATTAGATGGAGCCCTAGGATCTAAGAAGGAAGAATATCATAGGTTTGATAAGGGAAAGTGATCCTGCTGTAAGAAAGGAAACCATACAAAGAATGGTTGTATGAAGAAAACCATAGATAAGATGTCAATAATTCTTGAACATCATAATATTTCCCTCCCTGAAGGAACAAGGAAGGTTGATGATGGATAAAATATTGAATATAATGAGAGATGTCATGCACTGAAGGCTGGATTTTCAAAATCTCAAGCCTTCCTCATTGATTTAGGAGCCTCCAACCACATGGTTGCCTCCAAAGAATTGTTCTCTTCATTAAATATTACTAATGGTCCAAGTATTCACATGGGAGATGACACCTAGATCCAAGCTGAAGGGAAGGATACAGAATAATTAGAACATGGAATGTTAAAAAATGTCTTATATGTGCACTCTTTAGTAGCAAATCTATTGGTTGTATATTAGATGACTCATACAAGCTCACCAAAGTAAGTTGTATTTGAACCTAACTCAATGGAGATCTCATATATCTCTACTAGGAAGCTGATAGTGAAAGGTCTTGCAAACCATGCCTCCAAGGCATACGAGTTCTTAAATTGTTTGCCACACTAAGATCTAGTGAAATCTCTACAACCATTTAAAAGGGAAGGTAAATTCATTCTACCTAAACCATTTGCATATTATGATGTTTCTATTGATGTTTCAGATTCAGAATTCGAAGAAGAGGACCAAGTTGAATTAGATCTTGGTATTGAAGATGAATTTCAGATAGATCCATATCTAGATCTAGTCCCTACACCAAATCCTAGGACTAAATGGGTTCAAAAAGTCATTAAGTCTTCTGGGAACATGGATGCAGATTCATCTAGCAAATGAAGAACCAGATATTAGTTTCAAGATGAGAACCTTGCATTATGTCATGCAAATACACTTCTCCTAGAGAGGTGATAGAAACTCCTACATAGATGCTACATGATGGTGAGGTATAATCAACATTTTCACAAAGTGGATTTCCATGATTAACCAAGATAGGAAGCCATGGATAAGGAATATGAGTCACTGAAGAAAAATGAGACATTGGATCATGTCTCTCTTCCTCCAAAAAGAAGATACAAAAGTAACTTTCTACATGGTAATTTAGAAGAATAAATCTACATAGAAAATCCTAAGGGGTACACAGATGATTCTCTCTTGACATGCAAGCTGAGGAATCCAATGTATGGGCTCAAGAAATCCCCAAGGGCATGTAATCCCAAGTTCAACTCTTCCATATTGTCAAAGATATTTGAAAGATGCAAGTTTAGCGGCAAAAGCAACAACATTTATTCTCCTATCTGGCATCATATTGAAAGGAGGAGAGGTTCACATGCACTGTACCAGGGGACTAGTGCATACAAGGACCATCACACTGCATTACTGCTCTATAGAGGTGCATATTCAAGATTTTTTTCACAAATTTTTTTACTCAGGAGAAATTTGTCTCTTGGTGTGAAAGCTTGATCTAGTTCCCTACTATTCATTTTTTATGGGGGGTGGGGTGGGGGGTGCTCCCATGAGGTTTTCCTCATTTCCTAGGTATATTGAGCAATTAAATTTTGTATTAGATTGTATGGATGACCATTGGTATTATTTTCCAGGGCCCGTGTTTTCCAAGTTTGGATTAAGGGGGGTGTTAGGATTAATTATAATCCTCCCTTTATCACCATAGTCTAAATGGCATTTCCTAGCTTAGGAGTATGTTTCCACTTCACTAGTGCCATGGGGAACTTTTATGGGGCCCACCTACCACTTGATGCTCTAGTTTACATGAGTTTAGGAGCTCCAGAGGCCAATCCCTATAACTTTAGGAACCGACACCGAGTCAAGGGAGCCTCATCATTAGTTCACCCTATTCCATGTTGAGTTATCCTTCGATGGGCATTAGTTATTTCATCTCCTGTTATCCTAGCGCCACATTTGCATGAATTAAGGAGGTTGGGCACATTTTCCTACCTACCTTGATCAATTAATAGATTGTGAATTGATTAAGTTGTCTTTAGTAAAATAGTGAGCCTCCAGTGTTGATTTTTTCACAGCTATTGAGCTCTAAAGTCAGTCCATGTTGTGGAATTCGAATCATACCTTGTGGATTTGAATACTAAATATTGTATCATCATTGTATTACACAAAAAATAGTGATTATGAGATTAATGTCATGCTGTCAAATTTTTTTCCTCTTGTCTAAATAATTTCACCATGATTGTTTGATCATTGTACACTGAATTTATTCTTCCTTCTTTAATATTCTTTCACAGTGAGGTTCAATTCGACCTAAAGATCCCGAAGATTTAGTAAATTAAACATATAGTCAACTAGTCATCTATCATGACAAGTCGACGAGGAAGTTGACTAACACAAATTAGGAATGGATTCAACGAACACTTGGACAATAAGAGGTTCAATGAGTGATTGACTATGCTTGAATTAGTCAAGTCGAATGTGATATAATAATTGCCATTTAGTTATAAAGTCATGGATTTCCTTCTTGTAACTAACTCTAGTACCACGAGCTAGTGTATGTGTTGCATCTATAAATATGATGCAATTCCAAAGGCTATGTAAGGAATAGTGGTGAAGGAAAAGTGTGTGTACACGAGCAGTGAATTCATGCTTGAGCTATAGTGATCTTGTAAATCGTTGTAGTAAACATGACTTAAGATTGTTCTTAATAGATGAGTGGTAAAGCTCACTAGTTTATAGGTTTTCCCTGGTAGAGGGGTTTCTAAGGTGATTTCCATGTACTCTGTGTGAGCTTGCTTTGTTCCATTGTTAACTATGTTATATGTTTAACTGTAAGAATAATCATGCATGCTCAATGTAATAAGAATTAGAACCCAACAATTGATTTCATAGCTATATTAAGCTTCTGAGGGGATTCCTTTGTTACCGAGGGTTTGGTTTGGCCTTGGATCTGGTGAATACCTATTTTAGTGGGAGTTCTAGAATGACTAATCCATATATAAGAATTGTTGGTAGTTCAAGGATAGAAATTGAAAAGTTTAATGGACAACATTTGAGCTTTGGAAGCTTAAAATGGAGGATATCCTTGTGAATTTAGAATAATGGTTGTTGTCAACCCTACAACCACTCTGACTAGTGTGTCTAAAGAATATTGGCATAAAATCGATTTGAAAGCAAGGAGTGCAATATGAATTTCTTTAGTAAACTTTATATTATTGAATGTATTGGAAGAATACACTACAAAGAAACTATGGAAAATTTTGGGAACTTGTACTAGTCAAAATATATGGTTCACAAGTTGTTTCTTTGGAAGAATTTATATCATTTGAGGATGAATGAAGGTGACTCAATTACAAAGCACCTAAATGTGTTCAACGCTATGATTAGTCAGATATTGTCTATGGATATTAAAATCACAAAGGAGAAGAAATGCATTAGTTTGTTGTGTTATTTTTCAAACTCACGGGATATTCTGTTTGTGGCTATTTGAAGAAATAATACCAAATTGAATATCGATGTTGTGGTTGAATCTCTACTGTTAAAGGAGATGAGATGAAAGAACGCCATCATAAGGTTCGACCCATGACGCCCTTGGGGGTTTCACTATAGGAACCAAATACATAAAAAAATTTGTTTGTAGGATATTAAAGAATACCCTATAACTTCATTAGATATTGAAGAATACATCAAAAACCCCTTTTTTGAACCCCCTCCAAATACACCTTTCCAATTAAAGAACCTCCCATTTTCACTAGAGATCCATTTTTTCCATAACATTTTTAATACCCCTTTTTATTTTTACACTTAGTATGGTGACATGACACAACTCTTACAACCCATAGAAACCTTTTAAGGTCAAATTTCAAATATTAGTGAGAGAATATATTTTATGATGGATACCAACCCCCTAAAAACAAGTTCACTTCATACACAAACATTCCAATTGACTACACACCAACTTCACTCATAGATCATACATATTCAAACACCAATATGACTACAAACACAACTGAATTCACATAAATCATACTTTTCAAATACTAATATAACTTCGCACATAGTCATATTCAAACCAAATTCAAATGTAGATTAATTATTCATCCCCCCAGTGCCTTATTTTACCCTTGAAAACATAATTATAACCCCTCCTAATATTTATATGTTTTTAATATATTAAAAGTACCCCTTGACCCCTGTATAATAGGAAATATATTACGTCCATTTTTTAGAGTATTAAATCCCCCAATATTAACTCATGTGGTATAGTATTGCCTCCTTAGTGAATCCCTGTTATGATGCCTTAGTGGTGAGAGATCGAATGATTGACAGAGGAGAAGGAAAATCCTTCGGTAGAAGATCAAACTGAAGGGGTATATCTAACAAAAAACACAGATCCCTTAGTTTGATAATGCAAAGATGTTGGAAATACAAAAAAATCAGGCATTATAAGCAATATTGTAAATCGATGAAAATCAAGAAGAAAAAAGGATATGAGGAAGCACAATCAACTAGAAGTAAGCCTTCGGCTGAAGAAAGAGGGGATGTGTATTTGGCCTCGACAAGTACGTAGTTAGATCATGATCCTTGGTTGGCCGAATATGGTGCATAATTTCATATGACACCACACACAGTGGTTTTGTGAATATGAGAATTTCAATGACGATGACGTTCTTCTAGGATATGATTCATTGACCAAAATTGTTGGATGAGGTAAATTTCGGCTGGTATTAAAAGATGGAAGGGGAGGATCTCTTTTAAGTGTGTTGCATATCTTAGGTTTGTCTTGAAACCTAGTTTATGTTAATAATATAGGGAATGTAGGTGCACAACCTATATTTGAGAAATATACATGCAAGATGGTGCAAGGAGCGATGGTACTGATGAGAGGAGTGTGGACTAGTACAACATATAATTTTTTGGGAATAACAAACAACAATGGATGTGTGAATATAGTATTTTTTGAATCTGATGCTATATCCTCCTCTCTAGTTGACTCGACCATGTTGTGTCATAAATGGATGGGAGACATTGGTGATAAAGGACTTTGTGCTATGCATAATAAAGGAATGTTCAAAGGTCTTCTTGATTGTTCTAAACAAGTAAACGCCCATGACATTACTTTTATGGTAAACATATTTGTGTAAGCTTCTCATCTAGTGCCACGAGGGCCAAGGAAATACTAGAGTTAATGCATAGTAATATGTTTGGATCAGTACTAGTCCCATCACTAGGAGGATCACAATATTACATCTCTTTCACAGATGATTTCTCCATAATCACATGGTTGTATTTTCTGAGGAAGAAATTTTAGGTCTTTGAGAAGTTTTAAGAGTTCAAAGATCTTGTAGAAAATCAAAATAGCAGAGATATCAAGGTGTTGAGAACTGATAACAGAGGATAATTCTATGGTAATGTATTCAACTAGTTCTTCAGACAACATGATATAGATCAACAAAACATAACTTTACACATGCCTCAACATAATGGAGTTGCTGAAAGAATGAATAGAGCAGTGATGGAGAAAGCAAGGAACATGCTCAATGTTGCAAGTATGGAATAAGAATTATAGGTAGAAGCAGTTGACATGACATGTTACTTGGTGAATAGGTCATTGTTGACAAATTTGTTCGACAAGACTCCATATAAGGAATGGGATGGTACTAATCACTCTCTTGCACATATCATATTCTTTGGGTGTGATTCCTTTGTTCATGTCCCACAATAAAAAAGAAGCTAACTTGACAACAAGTATGAGAATTATATCTTCATTAGGTATAAGGATGGAGTGAAGGGGTATAAGTTGTTGAATCCAGTCACAAGGAAGGAAGTTTATAGTCAATATTGATCTTCAAAGAATTCATATATATGTACTTCTAGGGATGAAGAGGTCAAAAGAGAAAAGGAACCAAAAAAGAAAGAGTTTGGAATGAACAACTAAAACCTGATTTCAAATGAATCAATTGAATCCTACAAAGAGGTGTAAAAACAAACTCTAGTCATCAGGAGGTCTAATGTAGAAAAGCAAAAACATGAAAGGTATAGTCCACATTATTTTTGCTCTAATTTTGTGTTATATTCCAGTGAGGATGATCCTAGGAAGGTAAAGGAATCGGTTAACTTGAAAGAGGGTAAACTATGGAAAAGCACCATGGAAGAAGAAATGGAGTCCTTGAGGAAGAATAAAACATGGGATTTGGTTGCATTACCAAATGGAAGGAAACTCATTGATAGTAAGTGGGTATTTAAGAAAAAGATGAATGTAGCAGGAAAAGTTGAGAAGTACAAGTCTCGACTGGTAGCAAAGGGATATTCCTAAGTTGAGGGATTCAATTTTGCTGATATTTTCTCTCCCTTTGCTAAATTAAATTCCATCAGGGTACTAATGTCTTTAGCTGCAACATTTGATATTGAGATATAACAAATGGATTTAAAGAAAACATTTCATCATGGTGATATTGAAGAACAAGTTTATATGAAGCAACCTAAAGGATTCACAACGAAAGGGGAGGAGGAGTTGGTATGCAAAATCAAGAAGTCTCTCTGTGGTTTAAAGTAAGCACCCATGGTGTGGTACCAGAAATTTGATATGTATATCCAACTAATGGGGTTTGTGAGAAACAAGGTCGATCGCTATGTGTTTTCTAAGAAAGTTATTGATCACTTTATATATGTAATTTTGTATGTCAAGGATATGTTGTTGGTTAGAATTAACATGAATCTAATAAAGGAGGTGAAATTCAAACTTTCATCGAAGCTCAATGTGAAGGATTTTGGTGTAGCTCATTTCATTCCTGGAATTAAAAGAAATAGAGGTCGAGTAGATAGAAGGATCTGGTTAAGTCGTAGCAAATATGTTGAGACAATTATGAAATGCTTCAACGTGAAGGAGTCCAAAGTGGTCAAGTTACCTATTCATGTAGGAGTTAAGTTATTTGTCAAAGAGTGTCCTAATTATACATAGGAATAAATAGAGTGCATGACACATGGTCCATATACTAGTGCTTTAGGTAGACTGATGTATGCAATAGTCTGTAATCGACCTGATATTTCCCATGTAGTGGGAGTATTAAGTAGATACATGTCAACATTTGGAAAGGAGAATTGGACCACAATCAATAAGTTTTTTAGGTCTTTGTGTGGCACAATGAAGTATACAATATGATATGAAGGAAAACCTAAAAGTGTCAAGAAAACATATGTACATGTTTTTATCGAATCCAATTAGGTTGGAGATCTCGATCATAGATAAGCGACTAGTGGATATGTTTTCAAGTTATTCAATGGAGCAGTCAGTTGGATGAGTATGAGGAATTCAGTCATTACATTGTTGACTATTGAGGTTAAATGCATGGAAACCACTCATGCAAGAAAAGAGGCGATTTGGTTGTAGAGATCATGTTCAAAGGTTGGGTTTAAATAGCAAGCTATTAGGTTTGATTATGAAAGTCAAAGCACAATCTAATTAGAAAAAAACCCTTCATACCGTTCAAAGACAAAGCATGTTGATGTGCAGTATCACTTAGTGAGAGATATGGTGCAAAACTAGAAAGTGTTCCTGGAAAAGGTATAAACCGTGAAGAACATTGTAGACTCATTGACCAAGTTTGTGAGCACTGAAAAAATTACTTGGTGTAGGGAATCAATGGGATTGTTAACCCTGCTTAAGTGAATTGAAGGTTTGAAATCTCCTATGTATGCAAATAAGACAATGACTGGGTGAAATTTGAGTGCGTTATATCCTTTACATGTGAATCGACGTCAACATATGGTAGAAGTTTGGTTGACATTCCAACTAGTATAGTCAAGTGATCGTCGATCACAATTGGTCGATGGGGAAGTCGATGAGCACAAAGCGGGAATGGACTCGATGAACACTTGTATGACAAGAAGCTCAATGGGAGATTGACTATGGTTAACTCAGTCAAATCGACTATAAAAAAATAGACGCATTCAGTTATGAAGTTATGTATTTCTAGTAATGAGAAATTAGTTGTAACTAACTTGGGTACCACGAGCTAGTGTATGTGTTTCATCTATAGATATAATGTAATGGAAAAGGCTATGTGAGGAATGGTGGTGAAGGAAAAGTACACGTACAAGAGTAGTGAATTCATGCTTGAGCTATAGCAATCTTGTAAATCGCTATAGTAAGTGTTGTTTAAGAGTGTTGTTAATAGATGAGCGGTAAAGCTCATTGGTTTTCCTCGATAGAGGGGTTTCCAGGGTAATTTTGTGTACTATGTGTGACTATGTTTTGTGCCATTGTTAATTTTGTTATATGTTTATGTAAGAATCATCATGCATACTCACTTTAATAGGTATTAGAACCCAACAAGATGAGGTTTTGAAGTCACCTCCATAAGTTGCTTCCATAGTTGCTTGTGAACCCAAGTTCTTCTCTTCATTATTTATTGTTTTTTCTTTCATTTTCATGCTGATGTTTTTCCACCTTATCCTTATCATAATCCTAGTGTTATCAATAGTTATTCCAAGTAAGAATACCATTATCTATGGATTGAGGAGCTTCTTGTGTGGAAGAAGGAATGCAATCAGAAGAGTTAAGTGACAAGGATGCTTGCAAGTTAGGAGGCAATACTAGAGGAGGAAAGGAGGAAGGGGAGGAACCATTAAGGTACAAGGTCACAAATTTGAGTGGGGGGGGAGGTAATAATTGGAGGGGAGTAAAATTAGGGAGTGGGTGAAGGGGTGGAGGGAGGATGGGAGATAGAGTATGTCACAACTAATGGATTAGGGTTCTAGAGGACATGGAAATTATTAGAGTTCTAGAGGACATGGAAATGATTAGGGTTAGTTGGATTTTTTCATTTTGAACCAGTAGAATTGGATGGAAAAACTCACTTATGTCAAGATGCTTTATTATTTTTCTCCTCTTGATATAGTATTTCTTACATTATCTTTGATTAGGATGAGGCCTTGCAATCCTTTACAAAGTGGCCATAATCGTGGCATGCCTTGCACTTGAAGGGAATATGCTAATACTCTAGTTTTTGAAGGTGGATCCAGTTTTCCGAAGTGAGGTTTATGACTTCACTAAGTACCATCTCCAAATACACTTCAATGTATATTCAAAAACATGTAAAAATTCCCCCTTTAGGATATGATTTATCTATGAATTTTTCTTAAGCATTTCCAATCACTTCCTAAGTTTCATCACTCTAACAATGTAGAGGAAAGTGAGGGAGCCAAACCCACATAGGAATTTCCAAGGGAACATCCACTTTAGTTTCAAAATCTAATTTCCAACAATTCAGGTACAATCCTCTTAGTTCTATAAAGTATGGAATATTACGAAAGTTAAGATATTTTTCTTCCTTGAGTTTAGACATAAAAGTATATAGCCCTAGCCACACATGAAATAAGAATGCTTCCCTTCAATCATCACCATAATTTTCTTCAACATCCATTGATCCAAATATTGAGGACATGTCTATAAACTAGTGAAGTACCTGATGAGGGATTAGTCGACAAGATAAAGTTCCTTCAATTTAGGCATCATCAATCGAAGAGATATATCGAGGTTGTTATGACCTTTTTAACAACTCAATAAGGAGGAGTTTTCTTTTTTTTACAATATTGTTGAGAACCCATGAGAGCCTGGAAGGAAAGGATTTGGAAAATTGGGGAGGGGAGCTAGAGGGGCTTCCCCTACTGAAATCCATGGCAAAAGGCCAAGATTTAACAAATAAAGTGTGCATAACACAAGGAGTCTAGGGTTTTTCATTTCCAATCTTGACTAGAGTATAAAAACATTATTTACATTACTACAATAAATTTATTATCTTGATTTTTATAAATATGGATGCGTAAGTTCCATTATTGTTTATTGCCCATAAGGGGAATATAGTAATTGAATCACCCTTAGGACACATATAGTCATATTTATCGCACTTGGCGACTATTTAACCTATGGTTTTTCACCTATGTAAGGAATGTTACATTATTTTTTTAGGAGGCATCGACCTTATTACTGTCAATCTACTTTTAGGTTCTCCCTCCAAGATTGCATAACACTACCTACCTTTACCTTTACCTTTTCCTTCCTTGGATTCCAATTGAAGCGACCATCAATGCATTGACAATATTAATAATTAGACTTCTTCATGGCTTTCTAATTTCTTTGATTACCACTTATCTCTTTACCCTCTTCACATTTTGTGGTTGCTAATGGTAGTAGTAGCATTGTTGAACACAATGATTGAGAATCACATATATTTCTTAAGTTGGTGATTGAATTGCTTAGCTTAAACTAGTATATCCAGTCTCAACATCTATATGTGTTGATCTATATCCCTCAATACCAACATTAGATCTAAAAATAACCTATAAATTTTTTTACTATGAATTGAAATTAGTACTTTTGAATCCAATGAATATAATCCTTAACTAAATGAATTTACAATGCCCATAAGACAATTCACACTCAAAGGATGTGGAATCTTCATTATTGTTTCTTTTTCTTAACCAGAAACTTCTATTAACATGAATTTGTTGTTTTTATTTATATAGTGAACCATGAAAACCTTGATTTTCTCACTTTTCATATAGACAAAAACACAAAAAGCTTTAATTCAATCCAATCCTAGTAATTGAAGGAGAATGAATTAGGAGGAGATATTCTATTGTTCTAATGGACGCTATGAGAGGCATAAGGAAGGATAAAATATTCCCTCTTAGAAAGCTAATAGAGAGAACTCATTCCCTTTCCATCTCCTTTCAAGATATCTGTTCTTCCACGTCCTTCGACACCTTAACTACGAGGCAAACAAAGGAATAACATTGTGCCAAGGGATGCTTGAATTGCTAGGAAAGGAGGTTTTGCAATGTGGTTTACCATGACGAACACACTTAGGAAAGTGCCTCGCTCTACTCTCTCAAGGCCACCATTGCGTTACATGGTGGTTGAAGTCTTTCGTGTGACCTTATGTGACCTTTCGTGTGGCGTTACATGGTGGTTCTACTCCTGATCGTTGATGATTGTGGGATGTTAGGAGTTGATGTGAATGTATTTTTGGTTGGTCATTTTCGATTGGTTATGTTATGATGACTTGGAAAGAGAGAATGAAGTTTGTGGAGCAGTCTATTTGTTTTATGTTTTGGATTTTTGGTTAGGTTTTGGTTAAAATTTGAAAAATATTTTTTTGGTAAAATCCAAATTTAAAAGTGTTTAAATTGTGTTTGTGAATCTATAAATACATTCACCACTTTCTAATATCTTTATGGCACCCAAATTATGCAATTTTCATAGTTAATATGTGATTTTATGATTTTTTAAATATTTCCAGCTGGACTCTAAACAAAATAAGACATAAAATTGAAAACATAGAATATTTAGACTACACCAAAGTTTATTAACTCTAATATCTACTGGTATCTACAATATTAATCCCAATCTATACTCGATTAACAATGACACAATCACTTTAAACTTATATAAACCAATTTCAACTTTATAATAATTAACATTTTTATTAAAAGTTTATAATTTTTAAATTTCAATTAAAACATCCCAATTACCTTTACAACTAGTTGTCCACTAACCGATGAACTAGTTGTCCACTAACCCATGAACTAGTTGTCCACTAACCCTCCACATGAGAAGGAATTTAATTCCTTCATTTTACCATTTAAGCTACTTGTATCCAAATTTACTGTAATATTAATTATCTTTAGTCAAACTCATGAAACACTTGTGATATATCGTATGTACCCATTTACTAGCAAAATGGGAAAAATAGTCTCAGGATCTTTATATTTCATAGGTGTATTGTTTACCACTATAATAGTTCATAGGCCTATTGTTTACCACTATAATAGATATGTTGTAAGATTCTATTCATACTTTGCAATGTCTTGAAAATATCCTAGCTAGCTTTGACCAACTTAATTGCATCCTAGAAAAGTGCAATATGAGCTCTTAATTTTAGTTAAACTTTTGGTTGAACGAACTTACAAAACCAATAAATTTTTATTTTCAATCATTGGAACATGCTAGAGATTTTTCATGCTTAGAAAAACATTAATAAGAAATTTCCCAATGTTTAGTTATTATTTTGAAGAGCATTTTTCATTATGCTTTGAAAATACATTTAGGCTCGACTCTAAATTTAATTTCTTATCTTTTTCGCTTTGACGTTTAACTTTCATTTCTGGAATAAAATGCATATATGACGGGCCTATAGTTGAGATATTAGGATTTCTTGAGATGACACTTATGGCCACAATCAAACGATGCATGGGAAATCAAAATAAATAGTGGAGAAAACTAGATTTCTAGGAACTTTCTAGTCAGTTTCACATCTTGAGATCAACAACTCATAGAGGTTTTGGATATAGAGGTTGAATTTTGTTTCCATTTGCATGGGGGAATGGATATCTACAGTGAATATCGACTAACAAAGGTAAGTCACCTATGTTATCTTTCTAATTACTTTCAATTGTTATGCTTTCATGTTCAAATAATCTCATAGTAGGGATGTATTGATTTTACGATAGGTTGAATCTCTCGTCAGAACCAAAACCAAGATTCAACTGCAGTGGTAGAACATAATGTATACTTAAACAAAAGGCCATACAATGAGCTAAGTTCATGTTAAGTGCAAAGAAGGTCACGTAAAACAATATTGTGACAAGACTAGCTAACACAGTGTAGATCCACCAAAAAAGAAAGCAATATGTGCACTACATGCAATAATACACAGAACTTGGGCAGTTGAGTGAAAAAAACTAAACTCTAATAGATCGTGACCTTCACCCGTGTAGTAAACATTAAACATTGAATATACGGAACTAACGCTAACATAAATGATAGTGTTATTCCAAAAGCGATATAAACATGTGTAAAGTACTATAGGTTTGAAATGAAAAACTACCCCTTACCTTGATAGGAGGCCAAATAAGACTTCAAAGTTTTTTATTTGATGAGTTGATGATTTCATGTATATGATTGGTTAAGATAAATTGTACTCTCTAAACTTAATCTAAAACTTACGTTATATGAAAGATAAATGGTTTGAGTTGTGGATTGTTTTAACGAAAAAACGACCAGTCGATTAATAAAGTCCTTGTCGACATGAATGCAAGGACTAACATGAAACTTCCCAAGATTTATATTTCAGTACCTATATAGAATGTTTGAATAATTACATCTTCACAAACCATAATATATTGAATCTCAAGGCCTCTAAAATTAAAATAATTTAATATATATATATATATATATATATATATATATATATATATATATATTTGTATCTGGNTAACCCCCACAACGCACCCTCAAGGTTGCAATGAGGTTTGAACCCGTGACTTGTTTAACAGCCTGTACACCTTAACAAGTGCACGGTTGCCAAGTGATCAACACCTTGGGGGGTAAAATAATTTAAACATTAACTGCACTACCTACTATTTATTGTCATGATTCCTAGATATATTAACATGTATTAATGGAACTAATTTTTGACCATTATTTAACATGATAAATGTGGAAGTGATTCACGAGTTGTTAAATTGATCGAACCAATTATTATTTTCCCATGAAAAAAAAACTTAGTTCTTTATGGATATAAAAGAACCATTTTACATAGTTCATCCATAAAACTTGAACTTACATGTGGCCGGATTGGCATATTCAAAATTACATCCAGATAATAGTAAGTCATTAATAGCACTAATATATCATTAGGAGTGTCATTGTATATTGGAACTATAAATATAAACAGGTTCTATAAGATCTTATGAGTCCATAAATCATCCACAAAATTACTCGAAAGCGTATAGTCATAAAAGAAAAAGGAAGTCCAGGAAACCCCTAAAGTAGGATGATGGCATCTCTGAAATGATGGAATCTCTAGAAACCCATCTGATCCATGTCCCCTCCTCTATAATGAGGCCATTCTTCGAGAGTGTGTCCGCTTTTTATTTGTATTCACGGAAGATGCGTTGAAAAGACGTGTAGTGGAATAATGCAAGAAGTCTCTAAATGCCATTGCATATAGGAGCCAGAAGAAGATTTATAGGGATTCTATGGTTGTTGATCCATTCAATGACCAATATGGAGTCTCCCAAGATCTATATCCTCTGGACGTCGGACTAAATGGCAAGATAGAGACCCAACCTCAAAGATGATAATTTCACATAGTTGTTGGAGGCATTGCCCAGACCCACGATAAATGAGATGTTATGGTTTCCTATAAGAAAAGGATGCATCTTGCACCTCCTATTGATGGACTGGTCTTAGAATTGTTGTCAAACAGTAACCATGGGATAGATCGGTTCAAAACAATTCGAGAAATTACACAAGGTGTCAGTTTTGGAACCTGCTGGGTGAAATGGTGGAAGAATGCCAGACTCTTAGCAGCACAAATGAATGGAGTAGAAGATATGTCCTCAAAGATAACCCTATTCCTATATTTCAATATATTCCAGAGGGTAATAATTGGAAACGAATTATAAGGACTATAGATAGGAGAGTGGGTCCACTGTGTGAGAGTGTTCAATACATTGTCACCAGACCATTCGAAGACAATATTCAAAGAAGAATTGATATGATCCCATACTTGTTTGGAATATCAGTAGAAGAGGAAAATATGGTTAATTGTTTCATTTGAGGCTTAGAAGAGGGGACATCTACCTAGCCCCTCCAATATTTTCTTGGATAAGAAGTCCTAGAACGGAATATTGTTCATGAGGATGAGCCAAAAGAATATTTTGCATTTCAAAGGGAATTTGATCATCGATACGGCTGGGTGCCACCATAGCTGAAGCGAAGGTTGTTGTAGCTTCCTGATCACCATATACCCACTTTTAGGATAATAAGAACCTCTTTCAGATTTTCTGGACCATATCAAAGAGTGTTATTTCCCATTTAGGCAGATGTTTGAAAGTGATAGAACCCTTGTATATTCCTACCATGCATAGTGATGATCCGGTATGATGATTTCCAGATCACCAATAGGTAACCATGCATCTGTGAAGTATGTCGAGGAAACTGGATCCTGGATCTAATGAAGGAAGTAGATACCTTTATCCCTCAAATACTCCACTAACTAAGTTGGAAGAATATGTTTACCCCCACTTCCAACCCATGGGTCTTGTTCTAATCAAGTCTTCTCACCATTTCTGATGTTCCATTCCAACCAGTCACCAATGATGTTGAAAGCATGAAGCATCGCTTTCCACATGATCGATATATTCCTTTGTTTCTTACCTTTGATACAAAACCATTATTCCATTGGAAGGGGATATATATATTTATTGATCACTACTTGTGACCATAGACATTCACCTTTGAGAAGGCGCCAAACACCTTTAGCATCAAGAGCCTTTGAGAAATGATGAAGATCTTTCAAACCCTAGACACCCATATATTTTGACCATGATAAGGATGTCTATACCTCCCAATGGAAAGTGGAAACCTATGAGGATCCTTTCTAGATGAAATTAAAACATAACTTCTTGATATGGTCGAGGATGCCACTAGGCACATATGCCAGTGAGTCCCAATAAACTGGTATCATTTTGAGGACATATTTGACCAAAATAAGTCTGTCTCCTCGACTAAACCACTGATTGCACCATAAATTCAACCTTTCTTTCAATCTTGGCAAGGAGCCATGCACAATATTTTTTAAGATAAGCATTGGATTTGAGGTTAAATCCTAGGTAAACCAACCCATCGTCGAGAGCCACCAAGGGGAATCCAAGGATATTAGTAATCCATTCTCTGTTATAATCTGAAAGGTTAGTTATAGATATCGATGATTTTTGGACATTTATGATCATTCCAGGGGCTGTCAAAAACAAATCTAGGAATCCCTGAATGAGTAAGATCTCTCTTCTAGATCCATTTGAGAAGATAAAAACATCATCAATGAAGAAAAGGTGGGAGATGTAGATATGGTTTGATATATGAATACCTTTGTAAGACTCGTTCTCATGCGCTTGATGAATGAGTCTCCCAAGTCCTTCCAAGATCATAAGGAACAAAAGAGGGGCCAATGGGAACCCTTGAAGAAGACCGTACCTGGACTGAAAAAGAGAGATGTTGAACCATTAATGAAAACATAAATGATAAAATACATACACATGACATAATTCAATTGACCAGGTGCAAGTGAAAACCAATTTGAAGAAGTACTAGTCGCATGAATAACCAATTTACTTTGTCATATGCTTTGGATAAATCCGCTTTCATAATCCTAGTAGGGAGACCCTTGATCTTAACAAAATGAAGAGATTCTTGAGCGATGATAATAGCATAGTGAATTTACCTTCCTATGAGGAAATAAATTTTCTCTTGGGAGACAAATGCAGAAAGGTTACCTTTGATCCTGGTAGCCATAACTTTTGCAATGATTTTATAAATGTAGTTGCAGAGCGAGATCGACCTAAAGTTTTGTAGGTTCTATGAATAATCACTTTTTGAAATCAATGTGATGAAATTCGAATTGAAAGAAACAAGAATGTTTCCTTTGGTTCTCAATTCCTCGACCACCTTTAAGAGGTCATGTTCAAATAAATCCTTAAAAGCGGAAAAGAATTTGGTTGGTTATCCGTCAAGGCCAATACTTTTGTCCTTTTGTAGTTATTTTATTGCCCTTGTTAACTCCTCAAGCATGATACCTTCCATGGGATTTTGGTTCTATTCGTTGATGGAATATGAGGGATACAATGCTATAATTCACATCATTTTTGCAATGGATTCTCAATTGTCCTCTTTGAAAAGACTATAGAAATGTTGAACACACATGGTTTCCAAATTCTCAAAACCAGAAACTACTTGACCATTGTCGTTTTCTAGTTTCGAGATAGAGTTAACTTGTTTCCTATGATTGATGAATTGGTGGAAATATTTCAAGTTCTCGTCACCTTTATGAATCCATAATAATTGACTCTTAAGTCTCCATATATATGTGTTCTTTGTAATAATAGCCTTTCTTTTCAAAGCAAGGGAAAAAAATCCAATTTCATGGGATCTAAGTAAAAACCTAGTGGATGGTTATCCACCATCTGGTGAATAGAGTTTTCAATGGAGCCAAGGTCCTCTATACGTTGTCTTATTTTATCATCTGTCCAATGCTTGGTATTTTCTTTTATATACTTTAGGTTTTGATGAAATTGAATAGTAGCCAAGACGCCAAGAGTTGGATCATAAAGTCATCAACTGGTTCGAACAAATTAACCAATTGATTGATTCAAACATATAATAGTTAAATTTGGTTTATACATTTGTAGAATCTTGTTATGTGTGAAATTTGTTTCTTATTTATAATATGAGAATCTAAATAAGAAATATGATTCATTGCATGATCATGAGGTAGTATAAGATAAAAATGATGATAGATAATAGGGGATAATGGGTATCTTAGGGATATTATAAGGGGTTGATATTGTTCTTTTGGTATTGGCGTGATATGTAAACTATTTCTAATCGTCAAAGAGACCGTCTTACTTGGACATAAGGAAATAGGTTAATGGCCCAAAACCCAAAGGAATATGGCATGAGTAAATGTTTTCCCCTCTACAAACCACCAACATATTATTTTAAGTGGTGTGGTTTTCCTTGAATAATGGGGATGAGTTAACTTGCATTTGCAGATAGTATCCAATGATGGCTATCCTAAATGCTAGTTTCACAACTAATTTATGACAGGTTTTGTCATCTAAAGGGGAAAAAAAGAAGTAAAAAATAACATATTTATTATACATTGAATACTCTAACATCATTAGTGCTACAAAGAACATCATTGGTTTTCTATACTTGGAGAAAACAAATGCAAATAAAAATGTAACATCAATGGTTTTATATACATGGGGGAAAAAATGTAAATAAAAATGTAGTTAAGAAAAGTACACACTATAAAACTCGAAAAAGGCACATAAATTTAATGCTTTTGTAGTTGTTTATTTACTTATTATGTTATGTTTTCTATAGTTTATATGAAACATTATAGTTTTTTAATAGAAGCTATAACACAAATGTGGCAGCCTGGGTTCAACCTATTTTCTTCTATATTCTTAGCTTGTATAGGGATTATTATAAGCCTCCGACGATTGTTATGTCTTGACAACTACCTATTCTCTTCCTTCCTGATGAGAGTGCTACAAGATTCTTCGATGGGGAAACAACAAATAATATTTGTGGTTTTTGTATGGTTCTAAGGGTCAACACTTAGGAATTCTATAGGATGTGGATGGGAGTGGGGAATGGCACAAATACCTGTGTAAATCTTCTATCCTTATGGGGGCTTCTACACTTTGCTTCGCTTGTGAGCATTCGAAACTTCCATATTTATGGGGACTCCACATGGTGGTGAATTGCGAAAAGAACCTTGTCTCTCTGCAGGTAGCGACATTGGATTAGTGGGGGAACCAAATTAGAGATTTAATTACCACATTTCCCTCAATTTCATTCTCTCATACTTGCAGGGAAAAAAATGCTCAAGCTGATCGCCTATCCAAATTAGTCTTGTGTGTTGAGAAAGTTAAGATGTTTTTTAAGAAATTGTTTGCATCCAAGATTGTGGATCATAGATGGCTGGAGGTTTATTAATGATCCTGAGAGGACTAGTTTTAATTGGTTGTTGCTCCTTGTCCTGTAATAGGTTGTATTGGTATTTTTTATATTTTGGATTGGGTTCGTTATGCTTGATTTTTTTTTGGATTGGATAGTATTTTCCTTTATATGTTGGATAGTATGATTAGTTTTGGGCTTGTGGGATGAACAATGTGTGTTGTGATGATCTTGTATGGACTCTTTCGTTCCTTGCCTAGGTACCATTTTGAACAGTTTATGTTCATTCTCATTGTAAAATAACTTTGATTCCTCTGAATAACAAGCACTTATTGCCTTTTTCTTTTGGAAAAAAACACCAAGTTTCTTTTTTATCCCACTACAAAGTGTTATTTTATGATTTCCACATTGTAACTTTGTATTCCTCCTAATATATTTTCTACCTACTATAAAAATTCATAAAGTCATAACTAATTTATCTCTTCATTTGTTTTGGGTCACCTTTAATGAAGGAGAGTCGTGATTCACAACCTTCATAAATCCAGTACTAACCATAAGCTCAATCTACACCATGCCCATAAGAAGCACGGTCATGTTACTAAACAAATTATCTAGCTCAATTAAAAAAAACTCTTACTTATCCCATGTGCACGTGAATTTATAACATTTGCATCGCATGAAAAAACAATGTTGCTCTCACTATTCATCAACTAGCTTATATTGCATTTACATAATAAATACTTGATTACTTATATGATGTATAGCAAATTGTTGATAAATTATTAATATTATAATATTTGCGTCGAAGAGGTGCATTCTACAACCTAGTAGGGGAATGTGTAACTCCTTCTGTGTTCATTTTAAAGCCAACACACACTTTAAAAAAAAACAAAAAAGTTATATGTCTGCTATTTAAAACATTTACAACAACATATATATAAACTACATAAATTAGATAAATTAAAACATTTCCTCAATATTTGCACTCAAAAAATGTAATCTCTCTCAACGTTTGGTAAACCCCCTTTTAAAATAAATCTATATTGATAAATACATAATTAATATCTATTAAATTTTGAAATAAAACATAATTTTATAACCAAATACTTAACACTAGAATTTGCACCAAGAGGTGCAAAGGAACGTCGAGAGGGTAAAAATATTGAGTCTTTCTGCAACTGAACCTTTTTGACTTAACTTGGGAGACTGAAAATTACATTTTCATAATACTTTTGTGGATACTACTGACCCAACTTACAACTGAGGTTTTAACTCAAGACATTCGTGACTAAATACATCAACGGAGGATCAATGTATCGAATCTTTACTTACCGATTTCTTACTTTCAAAGTTCGAAACGCGGAAATCGAAAACTACAATTTTTTGGACTTTATCACTTACCCGTTCTATTTCTGCCACCTTGGTCTCCGTCGTCCATGTATCCGAGATCTACGGTTTAGATCATTTTGATCGTTTAATTTTGAGTTTTAAATAGGTTCGAAGTTACAATCATTTTTTTACAATTTTTCCTGTGATTTCTTGCTGTGCTCGAAGTTTTTACTACGGATTTTTCTCCTTGCTCCTGCTCACAAATCTACAGTTTTTTAGTCTTTTTACCAGTAATTAATTTCCACTCGATTTTTTTTTCTATTAATTTCAACTTGTGTCACTACTTTAAACATGGTTTCCAAAATCCAATTAGAGACGATATTCACCACCTCCAAAAACACCAAGTTGAAAAAAACTCTTGAGGAGCAAAAGAAAAAAGACCCCAATGCTGGTGTGTTCACTGATACTAGTGGACCTGTGTCTGATACCATACATATGGAATGGTCCAGAATCTACTCCATTTTTGGCACCGTCGACTTTTCCTCTGTCACCTATGACTTTCCTGCTTTTCAAAGAATTCGGAGTTCTCAGCTCCACTGCATTGCTGCTAGACCCCCTTGCATGCCCTATACAGATCCTGTCAAGTGGGAATTAGACCACGCGATCCCTAAGGAACGTTCTTTTAACGACAATGTTAATACCCCTATTGCATCATTCCATTCTGATGTATTTGCTAGGGCTTATGCACTTGGACCTCCCAGACAGATTTTGACATCGAAATTTCTCAATGAATCCATTTCTCAGTTCAACTATGAAGAACTGGTCAAATCTTGGATGGATAACACAGAATTGTTTGTCCCTACACAAACTAATGCCTACCCAATTTCCTAGTTTAGGGAACCATTTTCTTTACTGGAAACTATGTTTTGTCACTTATATGGGTCACCGAGTTGTACCATGTTCCAAGCTAAGTGGCTTCCTATGGCGCACCACATTTTTCTTACAAGTGATTTTTTCAACTCGGAACAGGTTTTGTCTTTCAATTTGAAAGATTAAATTGAAAAATATTAGAAGACCCCGACCAACCGGAAGACGACATTCTACATGTCAGGGTTTGTGATAAATGCATTATGTGCAACTTCTCCTTTCCCAGCCTTGAATTGGAGTAGGAACAAGAATTCTTCCCCCGTACACATATATTGTTCTGATATGTGGGAGGACAACTTCATTCCTCAAGTCTACGAGATTTGTGGCTTGTTTCTCGGGTCGATTTATCACAAAAATTTTAAGCCTGACACTCCAACATTTTTCGAAAGAGCCAGAGCATTAATCTCAGTACATGATGATTGGTATGTAGGAGAATATTTCTCTTATATGAGTATTTGGGGGCAGCAACACTATGCATTTGCTACCCATAATAGTTCCTGATTGTATGGTACAACAAGAATCCTCCTTTCAGACTCTTATCGACGGTGTTTTTCCCAAATTGACAAAACACAAGAAAAAGGCGTGGCCCAAATTTCCCTTCTATCTGGACTCTCTTGTACTTCAGAATTCTACCCATGCATCCATGCTGGGTAAATAAATTATTGGTATGCACTTGGGAGGGGAACCCAAGAGGATGCATGACCAAAGTCTTATCTGGAAAATCTCTTTGCACATGAGCATGCTAGGTCTTAGTATGTTCATGAAAATGAGCTTGATGATTTTATGTTTAGAGTAGTTGTGGATTTTCAACAGGAAATGGGAAATATCAAAGATCTAGAGGTTAAGTCTCATCTCTACAAGTACCAAAAGGAAACCAAGGATCACACTCTTCATTATAGGGAAACTAAACTAAAGATAGAGTAGGACATTGAGAAGAAGAACATAGAGAAGGAAGCAAAATAGAAAGCAATAATATATGTTGCTGCTCTAGCTACTCAGCCTAAGGACAAAGGTAAAGGTGTCCTTGAAGGTCCTTCAAGCCCTTAGCCTGTCTTGATGGAAAACACCCTGCAAAAGGGAGTAGAGTTTCAGAAGAATCTTGAGAAAAATCAGACATAAATGGTTGAGTCACAACCTAAGAAACAAAATACCTGGTTGAGTTCTAAATAGGTTCAATCATAGGAGGTACACAGAGAAGAACAGATGGCCCCCCTACTACAAATTGCTCAAAGAGAATAAGCACTAGTGCAAGTACCTCCTATTCAATAGGTAAATCCTACACCTATTGCTGATATTGAAATTCATGATATACATAGCGATATGGAAGAAGAGGAAGGTAATTATGCTTTCCCTGTTAGTGTTTCGAACTCCCTGATATCATCTATTCCTGCCCTTCAGTAGTTTGATACCATGTTGGATTCATCATTTTCCCAATAGTCTTTTTCTACAATAATTTTTTCACCAATTCTGAAAGCTACCACTAGTATTCCCACAACATTGGTTGACTCACCCATTCATACTTCTTCTCCTCCCCATTCACCACCTCATCCTATCCAAACATCCCCACTTTCTCAGCTTCCTTAGATAAGCATTCCTACCATCTATACAACTCTTTCCTTTAAGGTTAACACACTTACACCTAATTCTTCATCATCCCTTACAATTCCTTCTTTTACCTCTCCTATGAACATCTCGCCCCTCAATACAAAATTCCCTCTTTCCTAGACACAAACTGACCCTTTAGTTACCCCTCGACAACAAACCATTTCACCCCCTGAAGAAATGGCGTATTTTGGAGAAGATGTTGTGGTATCTATGGGAAAATACTACTGGAGTAAGAAGGAAAAAGTTGTGATAAAAAAAGGAGCTAAGAGGACAAGAGAGGGCTCAACCAAACAAATGTCTGCCCTTAGTTAGGTTATAAGGAAATTAGAGACCCCTGATGTCAAGCAAGGGGCATTAGATACAACAACTACTATGGGATATTTTGCAGGGGATAATTATGACTCTGTTTCACAACTGAGTGTTACCATTACTGATAAGGAACAAGAACTGCAAAAGTATAAACTGGACTTGGCAACAACTGAGGCAAAACATGAACAAGAGGTTAAGCAGCTGAAACAAGAATCTGAGAACAAAATCAAGCAATTACAGAAGAAGACAAAACATCTCAAACATCAGCTTGGCAATGCAGATGTTCTCAATCAACAAGAAGCAGAAAAACTTGTCATCCTTGATCAACAAGTCAAGGATGCTTAGATAGCATCAACAACCTCTTCCTTTTCAATTCCGACACCAGAGGAGTTCAAGCAGGTGCTCTGCAAGGTACATCTAGAATTCTGCCAGGCCATGGTCAATCTATATACCTGTTTTAATGAGATGGAGGGTTTATATAATTCGTTTGGGCATCATTCTGAAACTTTGGAAACTCGCCATGAAAAAAAAAGCATCGAGGGATTTTGAGCAGGTGATAGATTAGCAAATGTATATTTCAGATAGACCACATGATATGCCAATTATAGACAACCTAAGGGCCAAAACGATTAAGGTCACAATTGAGACATGTGAGAATATCTGTCACTTAGTGGAAGCTATAATCAGAGAAGGATGGTCGGCTTGCGAACGTAGGTGGGAAGCTTCTAAGGTTTTTCTTGGTTACTTGGAATTTCCTATCTTAGATCCTATTGCTCAGGGGCATTCACCGAAACTCCAGCTGGAACAAGTTGAATGACATTTCGATGCAACTGAGGAGCAGATCCAGTAGATAAATCAAATCACCATGCAGGAGATTGAGAGATGGATTCAGATCCCTTATGCTTCGATGGCTCTGATACAGGTGTACCTGAAAGAGTGGAAGAAAGTTAAGAAGAGGGAGATCACCTCCCAAATCTGAAAAACAAAAATCCACTTGATACATGCCCATTTCCAGGATATTGATGAGCTCATGAACCTACATGCCAAGTGGCGTTCTACCCTTGGAAAACCTTGAAACTATTTGATTTTGTAATCCCACATCTTGGGAATTTTCTCTTCTTGTAAAATTTGTAATATTATTTAAAGGGAGTAATTTTTCCTTGAGAGCTACATAGGAGAAAGGACTACCGAGATCATAACAGGAAAGTTTGTGGTTTTAGCACTTTGTAAATTTTTGCATATTAATAAAATTACAGTCATTTCATATTATGTTTCATGGTTCTTCATTGAAATTTTTTAATGAATTTCAGTCTATCTCCTAATATATCTGGCTTACTGATTATTGGTGGTTTCTTATAAATGTGTTATTTCATGTACTAATTTTCATTTACTGAACTGACATGTGGAATGGGTATCCAGTAAATGTTTTTATTTGATATACATCATCATTAATATTGCTTGTAATTGGTTATGGATCTCTAATATTGGTTTATTAATTAATATGGTCTCTTGGACTTATTGTGTATCTATAACGCTTTGGACATTGTTCTTTGCAATTTTATTTGTTAAGTTGGTCTAAAGTAAGCTGAAAGAAGTGATCTTGATTTGCATGTTTGCACATTAAATGGTTGTTCTCTTTCATTTGTTATATCCTGCAATAGTCCTATCTTGAAATAATTACTCATCCTATTTAAGCCTTCCTTAAACAGTTAATTAGGAATCAACTCTTATTCAATCTTTTCCCTTTTATCCTCACAACAAATCTTCTAGACCTGAAAACCATTGTGCCAGTTGAGACCTCGTGTAATACCCTGGTTTCAACCCCAATTGATTTAAATTATAAATGATGTAAATAGAGACAATAAACCATGGTGTGGAGCTCAAGGCAAAGGCCCCACCATGGATTTAGTCTTCTATGTTTCGACAATTAAAATCGATGCCGATGGTCATCATGCTAGCTGATGGAACAATATAATTTTCTACATCATGTAAATATGCAATTAATAAAATAACCACAAGTAGCTATGCCAATGCAACATTAAAGAGATGGGGGCATAATTTCACAAGGAATGAGAGGGGATATTCAAACCCTTAAGTCAATGGGGAAAACCCATAAAGTGGAAAACTACCCAATTTATCTTTGGTGCCCAGTCATCCAAAAGTGGTTGAGTTAGTTAAAGCTTGGGGATGGGAAGAGTATAGCAGTCCAAATTCGAATTGGGGAATCCATCAAATTTTGGAAAACGTGTTCTGACTTCTTGGGCAAGTAAAAAATGAAAAACGTCTACCCATTCCATCATTAATTCACGTCCTCTCTTCCTCATGCATTTTCTGGAGCTCTGGGGCATTTTTCCTCACGTTGCAGCAGTTTCTTTTGTTTTCCCCGTGGCTAGGAAGTAGCTTTGCTAATGTTCAGTGGTCGGGATCTCTCCTGGGTGATTTTCTATTTTTCCTCCTTCATACGGTTGGCCTTGCTATGTGTAAGTTGGTGTCCCCTAGTTCCTTGTGGAAATCATGCCCAACTTGGGGGTGGCAGTGATGTTGAGAGAGTAAGGAGCACACTGGCCTATGGTTAGGTGGAACGTTGCAATGACATAGCTAGTTGCGGGGAAGATTCTTCTCAATATAAGTATACTACTATTTAACTTTGCAATTGTATTTTCTTCAAAAATTATCATGAATATGTTAAATTCTTGAACATGATGAATGTTGCTTGTTTTATGAGTATGAACAACATGTATGTGTTGGATGAAAAGTATTTTTTTCCAATGTAGATTGAATTATGCATATGTAATTGTTTTATATTCAATGCATTTTATTGTTTATGTCCATGGGGCTTAGATTTCCCGATTACATGATAGCAGTGTCGTTAGGTCGCGTCCTCTCAGGCGAGAGGGGAGGTGACAGTGTGGTATCAGAGTTGTGTTGCAGCTTTGGGCCTCAATGGGCCATGAATAGAAGTTGACAAGGGCTGGAATCAACCTCTATGTTCAGCAGGGAGAAACTAACAGGTGGAAGAATTCTAAAAATATTTTTAAGTGTGAAAACCCTCCCTTGTTGGCTAAGAAATTTGAAGTGAGCCGACACGTCAGTTGTGTTGCCAAGAGTTGAGCCAACAGTGGTAGCTTGGTTTCCAAGAGTTGAGCCGACAGGGATCGTGGTCGAGGCATGTCGAGGTAGTCGGTAGCATTTTGCCGACAATGTTGGTGAGAAGTGACAATGGAAGCCAATGCACTGAAGCGACGGTGTCGGCAAGGAGAATCGAGCGAAGTCGAACCGATTTGTTGATTGTATTGATTGGATTTCACCGACACAGTGGACGGAGCCAACAAGAAGAAAGAAATTTTCAAAAAAAAATTGTTCTAGGTATGGAAATCGACATATTTTGGAGAAAATTTTGCCGATGCGTCGGTTCAACAGACAGGAGGAAACTCAAAGATATTTCTGCAACAGCGAAAGGCTTGGAAAGATGAAATTTGGAAATATTTTCACAACTGCAGAAGACTTGGCCAAGAGGAAATCAAAAAAAAATTCGCTACAACGGAAGGCTCGGCAAGTTGCTAAGCGAAAGAAACTTCAAAATTTTTCTGCAATGGTGGCAGTTTTGGCAAGTTGCCAATCAAAAGAAAGTTGGACATTTTTTCACTATGGAGGAAGGCCTGCAGCAGGTGAAAGTCAAAAAAATTTCCGACGCAGCGGGTGAAAGTAAAAAAAATTCTCGACGTAGCGAAAGGAGATGTCGAAAGGAAACGGGTGAAGCCACAAGGGGGAAATTGCCCTTGATCCCCATGGTACCCTAACAAAGTCATTATTGTAGAAAGGAAACTAAAGCAAGAAGCAGTGCTAATTAGTAGAATTGCTAAACTTAGCCAACTCGATGAAAGGCAGATTGATTGTTCATGAAGCAATTCTTAATTAATTGTTTGAATTTCTGAGATTGACTAACAAATGTTTTTGTTAACACATTTTGCAGAGTCATAGTGTAGATTGAAAAGTTGATCTTGGTCCGACCAAGAGGGTCAAAGAATATTAGAGCCAAGAAGATTAACATCATGGATGATGCACAGGCTCCCTGTGGACGCACGAAATATGCTATGGGCGGGAATCCAAGAGACCCACAAGAGGGAAGAAAGCCAATCCAATGCTAGAGTTGTGGAGGGCCCCATTTGCGTCCGATTTGTCCACATGGGGAAGGGTATAAAGGCCATCTTACGATATCCAAGGTCATGGAACAAAAGCTGTTGAGAAGTGGTAATAGGAGAGTCCCCTAAATGCTGCAGCTACCATAAGAATCCCGAGGGAAGAGTTGCAGGATTGCAAAGAAGAAAATAAGAGAATGGTCAAGGATTTGGTAGAGCAAAACCAGTTGGCTACAGCCATGCTACAGAAATTGGCAGATATCCAAAGGCAAATAAGCTCTGGGAATCAGTTAACAGAGATAGAAGGGAGTAGGAGAAATTTCCACAAGAAGAATGAGAAGCTTAACCTAAGGAAGAAAGGTTTTAAACCTTCACACCTCCTAAAGCAGCAAAGGAAGCTATCACAAGTTGTGATTGAGCTGGCCAGGGTGATGAGGGAAAAACTAAAGGAACCACTCAAATGTTGGGGATGTGAAGGATCCCATCTGCACAGGAATTTTCCACTTGGGAATATGAATGAGGGCCAAGTCCCTATCACCCAAGAAGATGAAACTATGGGTCAGGAAGCAGAGATCACTCCTAAAATTTGTGCAGTGTTATAAGACCACCAGGTAGGTCATAACTCAACTATGGTGGAAGTTGAGGGTGAGATTGTTGAACAGACTGTTTCTGTTTTGATTGACCCTGGATCGACTCACAACTATATTACCCCTTGGATTTGTTGATATGTGCACTTTGAGGAAGTCAAAGAAAATAAGATCATGGTTAGTCCAACTAGCCACTAGAACTAAGAAGAATATAACCAAGGTGATAATGAAATGCCCATTGGCCATGGATGGCCTAGTCACCTATGTAGATCTGAATTTTCTACCACTTGTATCCTATGATGTCCTCATTGGAATAGATTGGCTGGAAGCACATAGAGCAAAGCTTGATTGTTACAACAATACTTTTAAGTGCTTGAATGAAGAAGGGAACCTAAAGGTTGTGAAAGGCTTTCCAAAAGTGTTCTCTGGGAAGAAGTCTTCAGCAATGCAGCTGAAGAAGCTCTATGGAAAGGTTTGCAGAGTGTATGCAGCTCATGTTTTGGAGGCAGCCGAGTATGATACTTGTAGGTTGGAGGGATTTCATATGCTACAGGAATTCGAGAATGTTCTTCCTCATGAAATTCCAAGGCTTCCTCCAAAGAGTGACATTAATTTTACTTTTGAGCTTGTTCCTGGAGTAGCACCAGTGTCCCAGACACTCTGTAGGATGAGCATACCAGAAATGCTATAGTTGAAAATGTGGCTGCAAGAGTTGTGGGAAAATAAGAACCTCAGACCAAGTGTGTTTCCTTGGGGAACACCATCCCTGTTTTTGAAAAAGAAATATGGTACACTCTGGTTGTGTATTGATTATAGACAGTTGAGCAAAGTCACTGTGAAGGACAAGTATCCTTTGCTTGGAATTGATGACCTCTTTGATCAAATGAGAGGAGCAAAGGTGTTTTCCAAGATTGACTTAAGGTCCAGTGACCAGCAGGTAAGGATTAAGCATGAAGACGTCCATAATACAACCTTCATATCAAGGTATGGATCTTATGAGTTGGCAGTGTTACCATTTGATTTCACAAATGCGCCAGGTACATTCATGTGCCTCATGTATAATGTTTTTAGTAAGTTTATGGACATGTTAGTTCTTTTTCTCCTTGATGGTATTCTTACTTATTCTAAGAATGAGGAAGAACATGTGGAACATTTGAGGCTAAATTTGAAATGGCTCAAGAAGCATAAGTTATATGCAAGGTTGAGCAACGATGACTTCTACAAAGATGGAATTCATTATTTGGGTCACATTATCTTAGATAAAGGAATATCTGCAGACCCTGAAAAGATTGAGGCCATGATGAGTTGGCCTGCTCCAAGAAAGTTAATAAATCAAATATATTTTGTGGGACTTGCAGGATACTGCAGGAGGTTCACTGAAGGATATTTTGTTGGTAAATCCGGGTCTATGTATAAGCTGAGGAATCCTACATCTGAACTTATAGTTCTATGAGGAAATGGCCCTTCCTAAAGATTGCAGATAGAGAGAACAAAGAAAAAAAGTCTAGTTGTACCCATTGAAACCAAGGCAGGAAACTGCCATGTGCTATGAGAAGGCTCTCATGACTGAAATCTAACTTTTGAACATAATAGATTTTGAACTTCATATTTTAAATTTTGTTGTTAATCGAATATTATTAATTGTTTTGCTAATATAAAATGGTGTCAAGACGACATGTTGTATGTGAATGTATAGGTTTCAGGCAACATGTTTAAGTTAGGGATAAGTACTCCCCACTTGCAAAAGCCAAACAATATGAGGATTACCTCATGGTTGCAAAAATATGATTTTTTGTTGGAAGCAGAATTGTGAATTCAATTTTTTCATTTGACTATCAATGTATTAATCATTTGATAATTTGAAATTTATCCAGGCATGAAATAGATATGAAAATCTATGATTAAATTTTTATGATGACATCTCATATGAACTGCACGCTTATATATAACATAGGTGAGATGATGAAAACATGTATTGGTTGTACATGGATCCTCGGACGGATGTACTTGGATACATAGCTTCTCAGAGGGATGTGCTTGGAATAGGTTTGAAAACCTATAATTGCAATTATTTTTATAATGACATCTCATATAAACTGCATGCTTGTATGTAATGCAGGTGAGATGATGAAAATATGTATCAGACGTACATGGCTCCTCGAAAGGATGTACTTGGATACATAGCTTCTCGGAAGGATGTGCTTAGAATAGGTTTGAAAACCTATAATTGCAATTTTTTTTATAATGACATCTCATATAAAATGCATTCTTGTATGTAACACAAGTGAGATGATGGTGGTCCTCCCCTGGAGTATATAACTCTCATGAGGATGCGTTTGAGAAATATGACTCCTCTGGAAGGATGTACTTGGGTACATAGCTTCACCCCCCTTCCAACTAGGCACCGGTATGCATCCCTGGCAATACCCAGGGTGTAATACATTCGGTTAGAATTCTCTCTGCACACATTCATGTCGTAAAGGGACTGTCACGAGAGTGGGGCATTTGTGAAGAGAATAACCCCTAGGTATTATGATGTCTAGAAAGTAAGTGCCTGAGCATTGGTAAGAACTTGGAGGAGGTGCTAGGCCCTTAATCCAGAGCTATCATTAAGAACCCAAGGAGGTGTTAGGCTTTGAAGCGGGGTTGACCAGATCTCGGTTGAGAGATTATATGAAGATAAGTATTTGATTGCTTGGAAATCCTTGTTGTTTTTCTGTAATTATACACATGCATATGATGTGGTCCGGATTTTGGAAAATCTTGTTAAAGGTTGCATATTATAGAAATGAATATGACAAGTGAGTTGATTCATTTTGCTGTCTGGAAAGGAAGTGCTTGAGCTTGTCCCCTAGTTCCTCGTGGAAATCATGCCCAGCTCGGGGTGGCAGTGATGCCGAGAGAGTAAGGAGCACACTAGCCTATGGTTAGGTGGAATGTTGCAGCGACATAGCTAGTTGTGGGGAATATTCTTCTCAAGATAAGTATACTTGTATTTAACTCTGCAATTTTATTTTCTTCGTAAATTATCATGAATATGTTAAATGCTTAAACATGATGAATGTTGCTTGTTTTATGAGTATGAACAACATGTATGTGTTGGATGAAAAGTATTTTCTTCTGATGTAGATTGAGTTATAATCTGTAATTGTTTTATATTCAATGCATTTTATTGTTTATGTCCATGGGGCTTAGATTTCCTGATTAAATGATAGCAGTGTCATTAGGTCGCGTCCTCTCAGGCAGGAGGGGACGTGACAGTGTGGTATCAGAGTTGTGTTGTAGCTTTGGGCCTCAATGGGCCATGAAGAGAAGTTGACAGGAGTTGGAATCAACCTCTGTGTTCAACAAGGAGAAACTAACAGGTGGAAGAATTCTAAAAATATTTCTAAGTGTGAAAACTCTCCCTTGTCGGCTAAGAAAGTTGAAGTGAGCCGACACGTCGGTTCCATTGCCAAGAGTTGAGACGACAATGGCGGCTTGGTTTCCAAGAGTTGAGCCAACAGGGATCGTGGTCGAGGCATGTCAGGGTAGTCGGCAGCATTTTGCCGACGACGTCGGCGATAAGTGACAATGGAAGCCAATGCACTGAAGCGATGGTGTCAACAAGGAGAATCGAGCGAAGCAGGGCCAATTCATCGGTTGTATTGTTTGGATTTCACCGACACAGTGGACGGAGCTGACGGGAAGAAAGAAATTTTCAAAAAAAAAATTTCTAAGTATGGAAATCTACATATTTTGGAGAAAATTTTGTCGATGCGTCGGTTGAGCAAACCAGAGGAAACTCAGAAATATTTCTGCAATAGCAGAAGGCTTGGCAAGATGAAATTTGGAAATATTTCTGCAACGGCAGAAGACTTGGACAGGAGGAACTTGGAAATTTTTTCACTACGGTGGAAGGTAGTTTTGGCAAGTTGTCAATTGGAAGAAAGTTGGAAATTTTTCCGCGACAGAGGAAGGCCCGAAGCGGGTGAAAGTCAAAAAGAATTTCGACGCAGCGGGTGAAAGTCAAAAATTTTCCTGACGTAGCGGAAGGAGACATCGGAAGGAATCGGGTGAATCCATAAGGGGGAAATCCCCCTTGATGCCCGAGGTCCCCTAAGACAGTTGTTATTGCAGAAAGGAAACTACAACAAAAAGCAGTGCTAATTAGCAGAATTGCTAAACTTAGCCAACCTGACGAAAGGCACATTGATCATTCATGAAGCAATTCTTAAGTAATTGTTTGAATTTATGAGATTAACTAACAAATGTTGTTGTTAACACATTTTGCAGAGTCATATTTAGATTGAAAAGTTGATCTTGGTCCGACCAAGAGGGTCAAAGAAGATCGGCGCCAAGAAGATTAACATCATGGATGATGCACAAGATCCCTGTGGATGCACGAAAGATGCTATGGGGAAAAGCTAAGAGACCCACAAGAGGGAAGAAAGCCAATCCAATGCTGGAGATGTGAAGGGCGCCATTTGCGTCAGATTTGTCCATATGGGGAAGGGTATGTAAGTCCATCTTACAATATCCAAGGTCATGGAACTAAAGCTGTTGAGAAGTGGGAATAGGAGAGTCCCCCAAATGTTGCAGCTACCATAAGAATCATGAGGGAAGAGTTGCAGGATTGCAAAGAAGAAAATAGGAGGATGGTCAAGGATTTGGTAGAGTAAAACCAGTTGACTACAGCTATGCTATAGAAATTGGCAGATCTCCAAAGGTAGATAAACTCTAGGAATCATTTAACAGATATAGAAGGGAGTAGGAGAAATTTCCACGAGAAGAATGAGAAGCTTAACCCAAGGAATAAAGGTTTTAAACCTTCACACCTCCTAAAGCAGCAAAGGAAGCTATCACAAGTTGTGATTGAGCCGGCTAGGGTGATGAGGGAAAAGCTAAAGGAACCACTCAAATGTTGGGGATGTGAAGGATCCCATCTACACAGGAATTGTCCACTTGAGAATATGAATGAGGGCCAAGTCCCTAGCACCCAAGAAGATGAAACTATGGGTTAAGAAGCAGGGATCACTCCTAAAATTTGTGCAGTGTTATAATACCACCAAGTAGGTCATAACTCAACTGTGGTGGAAGTTGAGGGTGAGATTGTTGAACAGACTATTTCTTTTTTTATTGACCCTGGATCGACTCACAACTATATTACCCCTGGATTTGTTGATATGTGCACTTTGAAGAAGTCAAAGAAAATAACATCATGGTTAGTCCAACTAGCCACTGGAACTACGAAGAATATCACTGAGGTGATAATGAAATTCCTATTGGTCATGGATGGCCTAGTCACCTGTGTAGATCTGAATTTTCTACCACTTGTATCCTATGATGTCCTCATTGGAATGGATTGGCTGGAAGCACATAGAGAAAATCTTGATTGTTACAACAATACTTTTAAGTGCTTGGATGAAGAAGGAAACCTAAGGGTTACGAAAGGATTTCCAAAAGTGATCTCTGGGAAGAAGTCTTCAACAATGCAGCTGAAGAAGCTCTATGGAAAAGGTTGCAAAGTGTATGCAGCTCATGTTTTGGAGGCAACCGAGTATGATACTCCTAGGTTGGAGGGATTTCATATGCTACAGGAATTCGGGAATGTTATTCCTCATGAAATTCCAAGGCTTCCTCCAAAGAGTGACATTAATTTTACTTTTGAGCTTGTGCCTGGAGTAGCACCAATGTCCCAGACACTCTATAGGATGAGCGTACCAGAAATGCTATAGTTGAAAATGCGGCTGCAAGAGTTGTGGGAAAATAAGAACCTCAGACCAAGTGTGTTTCCTTGGGGAACACCATCCCTATTTATGAAAAAGAAATATGGTACACTCTGGTTGTGTATTGATCATAGACAGTTGAGCAAAGTCACTGTGAAGGACAAGTATCCTTTGCTTGGAATTGATGACCTCTTTGATCAAATGAGAGGAGCAATGTTGTTTTCCAAGATTGACTTAAGGTCCGGTGACCAGCAGGTAAGGATCAAGCATGAAGATGTCCATAATACAACCTTCATATCAGGGTATGGCTCTTATGAGTTGGTAGTGTTACCATTTGATTTCACAAATGCACCAGCTACATTCATTTGCCTCATGTATAATGTTTTCAGTAAGTTTGTGTGCATGTTAGTTCTTTTCCTCCTTGATGGTATTCTTACTTATTCTAAGAATGAGGAAGAACATGTGGAACATTTGAGGCTGAATTTGAAATGGATCAGGAAGCATAAGTTGTATGCAAGGTTGAGCAATGATGATTTCTACGAAGATGGAATTCATTATTTGGGTCACATTATCTTAGATAAAGGAATATCTGCAGACCTTGAAAAGATTGAGGCCATGATGAGTTTTCCTGCTCCAAGAAAGTTAATAGATCTAATATATTTTGTGGGACTTGCAGGATACTGCAGGAGGTTCACTAAAGGATATTTTGTTGGTAAAGCTGGGTCTATGTATAAGCTGAGGAATCCTACATGTGAACTTATAGTTCTATGAGGAAATGGCCCTTCCTGAATACTGCAGGTAGAACAACTGAAGCAAAAAAGTTTGGTTGTACCCACTGAAACCAAGGAAAGAAACTGTCATGTGCTATGAGAAGGATCTCATGACTGAAATCTAACTTTTGAACATAATAGATTTTGAACTTCATATTTTAAATTTTGTTGTTAATCAAATATTATTAACTGTTTGGCTAATCTAAAACGGTGTCAAGATGACATGTTGTATGTTAATGTTCAGGTTTTGGGCAACATGTTTAAGTTAGGGATAAGTACTCCCCACTTGCAAAAGCCAAACAATATGAGGATGACCTCATGGTTGCAAAAATATGATTTTCTATGGGAAGTAGAATTGTGAATTGAATTTTTTCATTTGACTATCAATGTATTAATCATTTGATAATTTGAAATTTATCCAGGCATGGAATAGATTTGAAAGTCTATGATTAAATTTTTATGATGACATCTCATATGAACTACATGCTTCTATATAGCGCATGTGAGATGATGAAAACATGTACTGGTTGTACATGGATCCTCAGAAGGATGTACTTGGCTACATAGCTTCTCAGAGGGATGTGCTTGGAATAGGTTTGAAAACCTATAATTGCAATTATTTTTATAATGAAATCTCATATAAATTGCATGCTTGTATGTAACGCAGGTGAGATGATGCAGGTGAGATGATGAAAATATGTACCGGACGTACATGGATCCTCAGAAGGATGTACTTGGATACATAACTTCTCGAAGGGATGTGTTTAGAATAGGTTTGAAAACCTATAATTGCAATTATTTTTATAATGACATCTCATATAAACTGCATTCTTGTATGTAACGCAGGTGAGATGATGGTGGTCCTCCCCTGGAGTATATAGCTCTTGGGAGGATGTGTTTGAGAAAGATGACTCCTCTGGAAGGATGTACTTGGGTACATAGCTTCACCCCCCTTCCAGCTAGGCACCGGTATGCATCCCTGACAATACCCAGGGTGCAATACATCTGGTTAGAATTCTCTCCGCACACATTCACGTCGTAAGGGGACTATCACGAGAGTGGGGCATTTGTGAAGAGAATAACCCCTAGGTATTATGATGTATGGAAAGTAAGTGCCTGAGCATTGGTAAGAACTTGGAGGAGGTGCTATGCCCTTAATCCAGAGCTATCATTAAGCACCCAAGGAGGTGTTAGGCTTTGAAGCGGGGTTGACCAGATCTCGGTTGAGAGATTCTACAAAGATAAGTATTTGATTACTTGGAAATCCTTGTTGTTTTTCTGTAATTATACACATGCATATGATGTGGTATGGATTTTGGAAAATCTTGTTAAAGGTTGCATATTATAGAATGAATATGACAAGTAAGTTGATTCATTTTGTTGTCTAGAAAGGAAGTGCCTAAACTTGACAAGAACTTGGAAGAGGTGTTGGGATTTGGAGCAGAGCTACCCAATATCGGTTGAGAGATGCTACATAGATAATGTCGAAGCATTGGTAAGCGATGGGAGGAAGTGATAATCCTTAAGTAGAGATTCCATTAAGCACCCAGAGAGGTGTTGGGCTCTAGAGCAAGGCTACCGGATATCGATTGAAATAGGTTATTGTAGGAGGAGCAAGTCAATAATTCGACTTGAATGATAGCCGACTTAGTCGATCAACTGACTAAGTCGATCGGCCGACTAAACTAGAGATTAAGTCGGCCACCTAAGGTCATGTCGGTTCACCGAACCGACAGGTAGTCATTTTGTAACTGCTTTGTAATCATATATATTAGGCTGTTGAGCCAGATGAGAACTCAGTTCAATTCTCTGTGTTGTATGGACTCATTCATGTAATATAATTTGTTAATTCACCTACTTGTTCTTATCTCTTGTCTTTGTTATATATATATATATATATATATATATATGTTTTAGTATGTATTATTGGTAACCTTATGTGATCTATGAGATTACAACATTGATTTCGTTGCCGGTAGTACATATATGAAATGTATGCAAACAGATGATATAAGAGCAGGATATTAAGGACTGGTGGGAACGTAAAGTTGCAAACTATTTGCAGAATTATGCACGAAGGAACAGATTAACAATCGCACAAGCAAAAGCAAAATTCTTTACAGAAACACATGATAAGTTTGTAGAATCAGTGCCCCAACTTCTGAAGAAACTCCTGGATGAAAAACCCAGAAGGGACTAACGAACAACAGTTGCTGGAAAAACTGATCCGAGGAGGTAGAACAAACTTGTCGGAGTGGTTAGAGAAAATTGTCGATGACTTCTGTGAGGAGCAAGCAGTAGAAGACAAAACTTCGGTGGAAACCGTCAAGGAGAAATTTTTCACAAACCTCACAGAGCAATTTCTATGTTCCTTATCGACCTTGCTGTTCAAATTTCTGATCGAGAAAGGAGTAGGACATATTGTCGAACCTCTTCCATCACTTCACAAACTACCATCAAACTCTAATTGGGTGAAAAAGCAAAATAAGTGGGAAAAATTCATTGCAGAAAGGGAGTGGGAATACTTCCTAAGCAAGTAGACCGAACTATCTTGGCTTTCTAAAAACGTTGGGTAGGCTATGTGGGGGTAGCTGGTCATATGTCGAGATAAAGTGGAGTGGATTCTAGTCGACTAGAAGTAGATACCATTCACCAGTAATGAGAATTCGACCAAAAGGAAAATCAATAGAATAGTATCACACAACGGTATGTCGGACACTCAAAAAATAGAGAGGGAAGAGAGAAAACAAAGGAGGGAAGCAAGACGAGAACGAGCCTTAGCGCTACATAGAGGAAGGAGTCTTAGGGCGACCGACCAGGAAGGGAATCCCCCAGAGTTGGGTCATGACTGACATGAAGAAGGCGTGGAAGAAGCGGCATCCCCTAGGGAGGAAGAATTGTGGATAGAGCAGCCAGAAGCTTTCCAATTAAGAGCTCCCCATGAAGGAACAACTCTCTCTCCGTTGAATCCGGGTACCTAGATACAAACTATTGTCGAAGAGGACCTCCAACTACAAGCTGGTGACTTTGGTATATGGAGTCGACTAGACAACGAGACATACACTGGATGACACCTCATTATCCGTCGACCAGAGGAAGGAAATTGGGCTACCTTTCAAGTGGTACCCTCCAACTGAAGTATCCACTTACTCTTACCGACACATGAAGGAGCACCCCCCTGCCAAATACAGCTTTGGAAGACACAGAACATTCAGAACTTTGGACAAATAGTTGCAGTGGGCCATCGACCACAGAAGTCGACATCAACCAACTGCCGGTCAAAGAAGAATCGACAACCGACGAGAACGAAATTTTCGTGGACCATAGTCCCACGGAGATGAATAAACCAATAACCCCACCACCCCCACCGCCACCTCCTGAGAGTAATGACAGTGATTTCGACATGGGTCATGGGTCAGCACACATTCCTCTATATGAGGGGGATGAGGACCCCAAATGACATTGGTTCGTCTATGAGTCGACTTCGGAGGCCAACTAAGTTACAAACGAAGATAGACAAATGGCATAGTTCGTCGGTGCCTTGAGGAAAAGGGAATTGACTTGGTATATGACCTTTTCGGAAAGACAACCTAGAGCAACGAAAGCTGATATCAAAGCGCAATTTCTATCATTTTTCAAAACTCCAAATTCCAAACACCTGGCAGCGAAAAAACTAAAAACAACATCACAAAATCCAGGGGAAACTGTCCGCGACTATGATAAGCAATGGAAAGACCTTATGAGCCAGCTGGACTATGTTATAGATGAACAATTACTAATCCAGTGGTTTCTTGCAGGTTCATCTCAGAAAGTGCGTCGACACATCAGTGTGGAAACATTCAAATCCTACGAAGATGCACTTACAAAAGCTCTCCAAGTGGAAATGGATGAGGACATACCCGCATACTCCACTGATCATCAGTGTTCCACGGGGACACGTCCCGCATGGTCGAGGACGCGTTTCCACGTTTCCTGCGTCCCAGGGACTTGGGGACTCCTAGGCGAAAATTTCCCTCCCCTGAGATTTTTTTTTTAATGTTTTCCCATTATTTTCACATTTTACAATTCCTACTTGGTACTACTTAGAAAATAAACTGATATATTTAGTATTTACATTCCACAATCATTAATATACATCAAATGAATTATTATTTTTGATATTTTATTATATTTTTATAATTTTAGAGACGTCCCCACATCCCCCCCGAATATCCCTAAATTTGGGGGTGGTCTCCACGCGTCCCGAATGTGCGTTTCCCCGCTCCCGCATCCCCCCGTCCCGGAAACTTGGGGGAACATTGCTGATCATAGATTGGAAGAACAACTAGAGAGTGTACATAAGTCTTTAAAGGAGTTAAACCTCAAGAATCAGGATATCTGGTGCACCAAGTGCTTGACGACCGAACATTCCAAAGACAACTGTCGACAGGAATATAGTCGACGGGACGTTTGATTCATAAAGATAAAGTCTTTTTGCGACATTTGCTAGGAGGATGGGGACCACTCGAAAAAAGATTGCTCGTTCAACATGAAGAATGGCAAGGTATCCTAGTGTGCAATCTGCAAAACTAAAAATCATAATACAGCCGACTTCCATTTGAACCTGAAGAACCGACAGAATTACCATGCAGTCTACCAAACCAATGCAGTTGCACAACATAATGAGCAAAACAACTTACCAAACGATTAGAATGGTCAGAGGTGTGAAGGTCGTAGATACGAGCACCGGTATGACAATCAACGTGGAGGCTACGGAGGAAGAGGTCGGTTCCCTGGGAATCGCGACAACCGACCACGTCGACCCATCCAATGCTTTACATGTTATAAGGAGGGACATCGGTATGCAGACTGTCCATATAAAGACAAAATTGACCTCAAATTTTGTACTCATTTTGGAGTAGGGGATCACTCACTAGAGAATTTCCCTACCATGTTGAAAAAAATAAATACAAAGAAAAATGTTAATGTCTTGTTGTGTGCAAAAAAATGATGTAATAAACACAAAAAAATTTCATATTGTAACTCAACAAGGAACAAAAACAGGAAGCGATAACCCAAGAATCAGCAAAATAAAAGAGAAAAATGTCTATCCTTATCCACTTAAAGAAAAACAAACATACAAAGAAGCAACCAATGTATTCAAATAAATTGCACGACAAGAACAAGCTAACAACAATTGACATAACACAATAAACGAATTAATACAATTCGTACAAAAAGACAACTCAGTCTCCCAGTTCATCGACTTACTATATGAAATAAAACATAACAACTCCAAAAAACAAACAAAGAACATTTGTAGCTTAAATAAAAAAGATAAAGGAGATGTCGACCCACTTGTCGAACTGGAAATCGAAGGATACCATGTCCGACAAGTAGTGCTCGACTTTGGATCACAAGTAAACATCATGACTCGTGACACTTGGGAACAAATGGGCAGTCCTCGACTACATGAGTCAGGCATATACCTGAAACTAGCCGACCAGGGCCTAATTGAACCTATTGGAGTCTGGAAAAATGTTGACACAACTATAAAAGGAATCTTCACCAAAGTTGACTTCGAAATCATTGACCCTAAGGAAGGATCCAGTTCCTTCTCAGCATTAGTAGGTCGACCTTGGGGTATAAAGATGAAAGCATCCATATCCCTGGACAAAGAGAGAATCAAATTAAAAAGAAATGGACAAAAGGTCATTGTACCTATTCATCCATCTTAGGGAGAATCTTGGACTGAACCTATCGATGAAGAAGTCGACGTCCGAAAACTCTAACAGATTCAAAAAAATGCAGATTATACAAAACCTAATATCTACAGAGAACTTCATTTAGGCAACCAAGACTCAGTTGGTTATAATTCAGACGCAAAATTATATGATTAGGATATTGAGAACTATGAAACACAAGCAAGAGGGTGTTGGACTATTCAAAAAGTGCAGAAAAATCCCACCCAATAGTGCTTCATAGTGTCCATTGTCCCAAAAATCTTTGAGAAGAAAATTAGGGAATACCCTACCTTACAACCTACCAATGTAAATACTACACAAATACCAAAATACAAGGAAAGGGAATCACTAGTCATGCATGTAGAACAAGTTTCCAAAAATATTGGTGAACAAGGCCGACTTCAAAGCCTAGTAGAAACTTTCACAGGACAAGCTGCTCGATAGTGGGATACCCATCAGACAAGACTGCAGACCTGGACAACAGCTTCAACTTACTTTGTTGAAAGGTTTGGAGGAAAGAAGTTAGCCAAACAGGCTCAGATACCTATATTCACTCAAGGATAGAACCTAGAAGATCATATTAAGACATGTGAAAAAGAATGGAGAAGACTTGGATACAAGGATGAACGAGCATGGCCACACCTGTTCCCATCAACCCTCTCTAACTTACCAAACAAATGGTATAAAATGGAAGAAGCTAGAGGTGAAACATTCTTATGGCATGAACTCATGGAAAATTTCATTAAAGAATTCAACTTTATACCACAAAATGAAAACTTGGTTGAAACAACAAAACATATTAAAGAATTTATCCAGCCGATAGAAAACAAACCCTTACAAGATAACTGACAGACAATGAAATGCAACACTATACAAACGAAGACAAAACCACAATTGACAAGACTATAGTTAGAAAATGAAAATATAGAAGGAAAAATATTTAGATGGAAATCAAACCATGTCGAAACAACCAAACCTATTTGTACAATACTTAAAGTGGAAACAACCGACAAACAAGATACCGACAGAATTACTGTAGCAGACTTCCCTGCCACATTCTCACAGTTTAAGGAAGGAAGTCGACCGATCAATGAATCCAAAGCACTAGAATGGCTAGATGCTAAAGTCAAAACTAGGGAATTTGACATCTCAAATGATGATCGACCAAAAATGGAAAAAATTGGTGACTACTGGAGTGAAGAGCATACCACAGAGATAGTGAACTTATTAAAAGAGTTCCAAGATGTATTTGCTAGATATTATAAATACCTCAAAGGCTTAGTCCATGAAATTGGAGAAATGAAGATTGATACTAAACCTAACGTTCGACCTGTGAAGAAAAGGCCATATAAACTAGCTCACAAATACAAAGCAATAGTCAAAAAGGAAATTGATAACATGCTTGCAGCAGGAATCATCTACCCTATTGACCAATCAGAATGGGTAAGTCCAATGGTTGTACAGCCTAAGAAACATGATCCGACCAAACTAAGAATTTGTGTTGACTTCAGAGAACTAAATAAAGTGACATTGACATATCCATTTCCAACTCCTTATGTAGATGAAATCTTAAATGAGGTTGCAGGACATGAATGCTACTCGTTTACAGATGGATTCTCAGGTTATAACCAAGTGCCAACAGCTAAAGAAGACCAGAAGAGGACAACCTTTGTGTGTGAATTTGGCTCATTCGCTTACAAGGTTATGCCTTTTGGATTAAAAAATGCACCTGCAGTATTTTCTAGAATTGTTGTCAAAACATTTTAGGAGTATATTTACAAGACCATGGCAGTATACTTTGATGATTGGAAAATATACTCCATGTTAAAGGATCATTGCAAATGGCTTCATAAGATATCTACAAAAGAGTTTCCTAGCACAAAAATGCCTTTGATATCTACAAAAGCACCTCTCTTCAATATAATCTGCACGACACATAAGATATCTACAAAAGCACCTCTCTTCGAGGTTGGTGGATACCAACCTGGACATGAATTCCAGTCCTGAACCTTTGCAACTATCACTTCAACTTTTGAGAGAAATCCTGACAAGGAAGCTGAAGTGACCGCAAGTTGGACTGCGACTATCACTCCGACCGCACCTCAAACCAACCTACCAGCCGATACACCGACTGGAGGAGACGAAACTGAGGAGGACATAAATCACCAAATTAACCAAATGTTCTCCAACTTAGACTCACCTCCCTGGCCCGACAACCCACCACTCACCCGCACTTCCCCCAATCCAATCACCCCCGACCATTCACCAACTCCCTCACCACCACCACCATCTCCACCACCAGCACCCCCCGACTCAGAGCAAGCCCCACCACAACCATCAGCACCAACTGTGACCACTTCTGCACCCCTTGCATCTAACCAACTAGAGGTAGCAGTTGTCCCACCTCCCCAACCAGAGAAACCATCAACCACTATCCCACAAACCAAAGATCCCGACTCGACTTTTGCAAGTACACAGGTGCTGACACAAACAGAGAAGGAAAAGCATAAGAAGAGGAAGGAGAAACAGAAGAAGGAACATCATGGACAACCATCAAAGGTCCATATCAAATTGAAGGATGCCACCTCACTGAGCGATGCAAAGCTAGGACAACTTCTGAAGAACCTAGTAGTCGAAACAAAGACGATGAGTGAACAGAGACGTTAGGAACTCGACGACAAAGTCGCAAAACAAGTCGAGTTCCTCAATTGATGTAGGAACCTGCCCCTTTCCGTATTGTCAGGCCTCGTGGATGTTGACACCGACAAACCGTTCAAAAGGGCGTATCAGCTATTCGAAAGCATGGTGTCGGAACTCAAATCCCAGATTCAGGAAACAAATGAAGAACAAAAAGAAGAAATTGTACGACTCCTAATGGCACAACACACCACCTTTTCTGAAGCTTATAAAGTGCTGCAAGATCACATGGAGGAGTCTGTCATAACTGAAGAAATACTAAGAGACTGGCCTGCTTACTATAGGCAAGTCTATCAACAAACTAGATAGACCCGACAAGGGATCCAGGCATTGGAAAGCAGGAAAACCACTGAGGAAGCACTCAGGACCACAATAGAAGAACAAATAGTGCTTGAAACAGCCAAGCTGCAGAGACTTGAGAGGGAAGCACATCAGTGGGTGCAACAAGCTATCCCAAACTTGGAAAAAGTCGACATCATCTACCCGCAAATGAAACGACTTATCGAGACTGCAGAGGAGAAGGACCATTTTATGGGTCCCGACATGGAGAGAATAACAGAAGTCTCCATTTCAGAAAATATGTCGATCCTATCAAGCCTAACCATACTTACCATCGACATCCAGAAGATTTTGCAAAGTTGGACAGATTTCCAACATCACCTCGCAATAATAGCCCCAGCCATTGTCGAAGTCTGTGTATAGAAAAGACCGACCATCAGACTTCACAGCCCATGAAGACCAGGCACATCACAATAACTATTGGGACCAGAGAGGAAGAATTTTGTACCTCCCTATTTCTTCGAGACGAAGAAACATTTTGTTCGTAGGGGAGATGTAGGAGGAGCAAGTCAATAAGTCGACTTGAATGATAGCCGACTTAGTCGATCAGCCGACTAAGTCGATCAGCCGACTAAGTTAGTTGACCGACTAAACTAGAGATTAGGTCAGCCACCTAAGGTCATGTCGGTTCACCGAACCGACAGGTAGTTATTTTGTAACTGTTTTGTAATCATATATATTAGGCTGTTGAGCTAGATGAGAACTCAGTTCAATTCTCTGTGTTGTATGGACTCATTCATGTAATATAATATGTTAATTCACCTACTTGTTCTTATCTCTTGTCTCTATTTTATATGTATGTTTTAGTATGTATTATTGGTAACCTTATGTGATCTGTGAGATTACAACAGTTATACAGATAAGTATTTGGTTTACTTATCAAACTTATGTTCTTGTTGATTTTCTATAAATATACATGAGCATGTGATGCATCCATGGTTTTGAAAATCTTGTTATAGATTGCACCTTATAGGAATGAATCTAAGATGTGAATTAATTTGTTGTGGTTTCTGGAAAGGGGGCACCGAGCTTGGTGAGAACCTAGAGGGAGTTTTTAGGCTCTAAAGCAAAGCTGTCATATCTCAATTGAAAGATATTTTCAGGTGATCTGAGGCTTGCAGAAATTTGGCTACCTTTTAATACACACCCAAGTGTGGGGTGGGGTAGGGTTGTGAGTGCCATGGTTGTATTAAGCCCACTTGGACACCTGTGGATCCAAAAGAAGATACTTATGTAGATAAGTATTTGGTTCGCTTAGCAAGTTTTTGTTGATTTTATGTCAATATACATGTGCATGTGATTCATCTATGATTTTTGGAAAATCTTGTGAATACTAACATGGGAATTGACTCATTGCTTGGGGTTTGAGCATAGGTATTTTTGGTTTCCAAAGACATTGGAGATGTTCCAAGCTGTGGAGAATCATTCTCCAAGACCGGAAAAAGGTTCAGTGGTGTGTACTGATGGATGCAATCAAGGATTTGGAGGAGTCCATGCACAAGACAACCACATAGTGGGACCAAGGAGGAGTTCTAGATCATACCATTGGACAAGTAAAAATGCAGAATGAGCACCACGATCCCGATGAGGCTACATGCGAGTTGGAGGATGCCATACGATTGACACATCCATTTTTGTTTAATTTTGCAGGGAACTAAGGTTGTGTTAGGGTAGCATTTTGTTCAGTTTTGATGAGCACTAAGGACACTGTTGTTGAAGGGGGAGGGGATTGTAATACCCCGGTTTAAACCCTAATTGCATTAAATTATAAATGATGTAAATAGCATTAATAAACCATGGTGTGGAGCTCAAGGAAAAGGACCCACCATGGATTTAGTCTTCTACGTTTCGACAGTTAAAATTGTTGTCGATGGTCATCGTGCTAGCCAATGGCACAATATAATTTTCTACATCATGTAAATATGCAATTAATAAAATACCCACAACTAGCTATGTCAATGCAACATTAAAGAGATGGGGGAATGATTTCAAAAGGAATGGGGGGGGTATTCAAACCCTTAATCCAATTGGGAAAACCCATAAAGTGGAAAACTACCCAATTTGTCTTTGGTTCCCAATCATCCAAAAGTGGTTGAGTTAGTTAATGCTTGGGGATGGGAAGAGTATGACAGTCCAAATTCGAATTGGGGAAGACATCAGATTTTGGAAAACGTGTTTTGATGTCTTAGGAAAGAAAAAACCCAAAAAGGTCTACCCATTCCATAATTGATTCACATCCTCTCTTCCTCATGTGTTTTCTGGAGCTTTGGGGCATTTTTCCTCATGTTGCAACAATTTCTTTTGTTTTCCCCATGGATGGGAAGTTTCTTTGCTAATGTTGAGTGGTTGGGATCTCTCCTGGGTGATTTTCTATTTTTCCTCCTTCATATAGTTGGGAAATTTCATTTTTGGGGGTTGCACAGTCAATGGGAGAATAGATCCACGAATTGGGGAATAGAAGGGGCTTTTTTTGCCCACGTGAAACTCATAAAATGTTTCTAGATCATTTTTCCCCATTTTACCAGTTAGTTTTGGGTTGCAAACCTGTTTTTTGGTTATGTTCTATGGCTGGGAAGGTAGATCCACGGTTTGGGTGTGAACAGAGGTCGGTTTTTCCTTTGGAAGGCCATCCAACGTTTTTTGAATGATTTGGGTCGCTTGGGTTGTTTTCCCCACTTGCCGTTTCAATTTTGGGTTACCATGACATTTTTGGTTCATAGCGAGAACTTGAATTTTGTTGTGTAGTGCATCCCTATGTCGCCTTGGCTGAGTAAGTCCAAGAATACATATGTTAGTGGGCTGACTGTTTTTGGATGTGGTTATTGGCTTGACTATGGGTGTTTGGACTTGCTATGTGTAAGTCTGTGTCCCCTAGTTCCTTGTGGAAATCATGCCCAGCTCATGGGTGGCGGTGATGCTAAGAGAGTAAAGAGCACATTGGCTTATGGTTGGGTGGAACATTGCAATGACATAGCTAGTTGCAGGGAAGCTTCTTCTCAAGATAAGTATACTTGTATTTAACTTTGCAATTGTATTTTCTTCATAAATTATCATGAGTATGTTAAATGTTTGAACAAGATGAATGTTGCTTGTTTTATGAGTATGAACAACATGTATGTGTTGGATGAAAAGTATTTTCTTCCGCTGTAGATTGAGTTATGCATCTGTAATTGTTTTATATTCAATGCATTTTATTATTTATGTCCATGGGGCTTAGATTTCCCGATTAAATGATAGCAGTGTTGATACGTCGCATCCTCTTGGGCGGGAGGGGATGTGACACCTCGTATCCATAGGACTATTTCCTTCTATTGATTGCCTTGTAGATTTTCCAGCAACCTACACATGGGGCCCCTCAACAAGTTGTTGTGTCGGATGAACTGACTAAGTGGTTTCGATACATGTCGGCTAAGATGGTTGAGTGGAGCCGATGAAGCTTGTAGCTACTGTGTCGATGTGAAAGGATAAGTTGAGCCGAAAAAGAAGGAAGTACAAAAAAATTCTAAGGCAAAGTAACTTCCAATTTCCAGAGTTCGAGGTCGAAAAGCAGAAGTCGGAAATGCAGAAAAGGATAAGGTCAAAAGTTAAGTTTTCCAATTCCCGAGTTCCACACTGAAGGGTAGAAATGCGGAATGCGGAAGGAAGAACCATGGATAGAGTTTCCATCGTTTGATAGTTTTTTTACTTCTGAGTTTCGAAGGCGGAAGGCAGAACCGCGGTTAAAGAACTCTGTCGATTAATATGTTTATGACTTCCAAGTTTCAAAGGCAGAAAGTGGAAGCTGGAAGGTAGAAGGAGGAAGTGCAGAAGGCAGACGATTGACAATTCACTTCGTCGAGACTTTGAGTTTCTGACTTCCAAGTTTCAAAGGCGAAAAGCAGATGGCGGAAGGCGGATTTAATAATTATGGTGTTCCTGGAAGTGGTGGACACCGTCTCTGATTGCAGTTTGGAAACCATGTCTAAATAGTGACATGAGTTCAAATCAACAGAAAAATGGTAAACTGGTAAATACTTACTGGTGAAAAGCTCAGAAAATGTAAACCTGCGAGCCGGAGCAAGGGAAAAAAACCACAGTAAAATATTCGAGCGCAGCAAAAAAGCATGGGAAAAATGGTAAAAATAATATTGGCTTCGAATAAATTAAAAGCCCAAACCCAACTGGCCAAACCGATCTGGGTCGTAGATCTAGTATGCATGGATGACTGATATCGAGGCGACAAAATAGAATGCGGGAGTGATAAGGTCCAAAATTTCGTGATTTCCAATTTGTGGGTTCCAAATGTTGGACGAGAGACATTCGACCCAAATTCATTTGAGACTTCCGTTTTCCGCAATGTGGAACACGGAAATAAAAAATTACAAGTTCGTAATAAAACTTTATGTTTTTCTAACTTCAGCTTTCCACAGTGCGGAATGCGGAAATTGGAAAATTCATTATCTCATATTTTATTATTTCTTATTTCCCAATTTCCTCTTTCCGTAGTGCAGAATGCAAAAATCAGAACTTTTATTTTTATTTTGGCGATTTTTGTTTGCAACCACTCGTTTTCCGCAGTGCGGAAAGAGGGATGCGGAACTTGGATATGTTTTTGGTCTAAATAAATTTCTTTCCGACTCCCATAGTTTTTTTGAATCAAATTGTATAAAAAAATAGATACTCTGAGAACTTTATTTAATTGGAAAATGATTTTTCTCAGTTTCATGGAGTTTGGTTTGTATTTTTACTACTATTCTTGTTAGACATTAGAAATAATAGTCTCCCCACTCATTAGATTTCGAGTATTCATAATGATGTCCATTTTTTAATTTTTATTATTATGTGTTTGATATGCTTCGAAGGAGATTATATCTTACTGATTATAACCACCCTTATTATATCCATAACTATATAGTATAAAGAGTGGTGTCCGCCACTCAATTAAACAAACTTAAACACGGTTCTTTAAAAAAGTCTTAAACTTATTAATGGAAATTGTGAAAGTGTTTAAATTGTTTAGACCAAACATTTTTAAATGAAAAATTACAAATGTATTTAAAAAAATATTTAAAAACAATTATCAACTTTCCCGATTCTAATGCATTCATTCACGTCAATTGCAATATTGGCATATTTCCTAGTGAAAAAGTATGTAATGTATTAGAGAAAGATGTTAAGAAAAAATTTAGGACCGGAACCTTTAATTGAGAGACCAGCTGCATTCTTCATCATCATAGACAAGCTCCAAACTGCCAATTGATGATATATGGACCTCATGATTTAGGCTTTTACTTTTTAAATTCAAATGGATATAAACGATGTAAGGATTTAGAGTTATCTGAATTTGAACGAATTGGAAGTAGTGGAACATGACAAACTCCAAATCCAATCATCATCATTTGCAAAGTCAATCAATAAATATAAGCAAAAAAAAATTATAATTCTTGCCAGAAGAATTCAATAAAAATATAAATACTTTTTTTTGTAAATTAGTAGGTCCTTCTATTGCCATCGATAGCCAAAAAACATACATTTACAGAAAAAACCAATCCCTCCCATTTCTGGGAAAACAGGTTTGCAGATCAGATTGGCAATCTCCCTCGAAAGGAAACAAGACTGAACCAGAATGATTGGGAATTCTTGATAAGTCTCAGAAAAGATTCTTCCATGAAAACATAAAAACTAACCATTAACAATAGTAGTTCTTAAAACATAGAAAGACTGAAAAAAAGACTGAAAGAATAACATGGGCAATCAAACAATTGTTCACGAGGCTTGAGCTTCATGGCCATTCTCTTGACGAACTCAACCTGATTATCCAAAATCCTATGCAGGATGAGCATGATTTTGTGATTTTGCCATGCTGCTCGTCTTTTTCCACTAAAGTTTTTCCTAGGATAAGCTTTTGTGACCATTGCAACTCGATGTATTTCTGATACAGAGAGATCCTTCCTCTGGAGGTGCCAGGAACGGAGACTAAATCCTTAAATTCATTTTTTATCTCCTCAAGTCGCAAGCAAATGCCTTCTAACTCCGTATCTCTCTCTGCATTCTGGATGTTGGCTTGGACCGACTCAGGAATTTTCTATTTATAACATTTTCTCTTTTACACAATCATTTTTCTGGAAATGAAAGGGTGGACTCATAGGATTTTGCCTGCTAATCCTTGGAGGAGAAGAAACAAAGTGGGAGTTCTTACGGGGAGGCATGATAATAGGCGAGACGACTATCAGCAAGAGCCAAGAAAAAGCATCTTAATCAATAATTTGATCGCTAATGCTATAAAGAAATAGCATAAACATAACATTTTCATTATATTAACTTTGTAATATTATGATATCACATTGGATTATTTCATTTTTAGAAGCTCACTACTAACGCAGTTAAAAATACCATAAAATGTTGAACTGCCATTATATATAAATTTATGAAGAATAACATTTATATATCCGACCATGCTACTAGAAAACAAAGTTTAATAGAAATGAAAATGGATGGCATAGATCGCATCCTGGAATCGAAATATCTATTGTCTGGGACGCGTGATAATGAGGAGCTCCATAATGATTAAGCATAGAAGATGAGTATAGCCTTTATATGTAGTTTGGTAAGGAAGCAGAGGTACTCAATCATAAAAAGGGATCGATGAAGTGACAAATGTCAAGTCCACACACCATGAGATAACTTGAGGATGATGACAAGTGAGGCTGACGAACACTTCCGTGATTAATATGATGATGTCATAGCAGAAAGGGGCGACGTAGTTGGTATTTTCACATAAGGAATCAGATCAAGAGGTCACGTGGTCGTTCGTGTTGTCATAATGCCACTCGATGATGATGTGTGTGAGGATTTGACGGACTCATAGTTGAAACTCAACAGCCCGACACGTTATAATGCCATAGTTGTAGCCATTCGAAGATATAGAGTGAGTGAATGCTGGTGAAGAATGAGGATTACTAACTATTGTTCTGTTGAGGGTCCTAGGGGTCTTGATATCAAATCTATAATTATTGTTCTTCTTGGGAGGTATGTTCATGCAAAAGAAACTCCGACCATCGGGATATACATGTTAATCACATTAGGAAGACATTCTGATGCTGTTAAGAGCAATATTGTCCTAAAGAAGCACAACACTACTGTGGAAGCAGTGTCAAGAGTTCTTGGCCCAACGGATATCCATCGAAGCCTTCAGACAAGGCCATGGATTTAATTACCGCAATGCATAGTATCCATTGGTAGGAGTGCCCAGTCGGAATGAATGCTCGGAGTCATGAAGAGGAGATCAGAGGTCTACGTCATCACCATCCTTGCTACAAAATGATAATTCTAATGAAGGTGATGACAAGTTCAAACATGTGTTCTGATGGCATGGAGAGGAGGAAGGATCCAACCCAAGTAGAGGATGACTACAAGAATCCATAAACAGACAAGAATGGCAAGCCCATCAAAGATTTAGTAATGTTAAAAAATAGGGTTTTCTTCTCGAGGTCTGTAAGCTCAACAATGTTACCAAAAGATATAGAGACTACTGGGAAAAAATTGAAACAGAAAAGGAACACAAACCTTCGTGCCAACTGTGAAAACAAGGAGAATACATTATCAAACACATGATGAACATAAAATTCAAAAGTGAAACATGCTGGAGCTTCCATCGCCTGAGCAGATAAAGGTCGTTGCATGCCCACGTTGCATGTCCCAGCAGGAGGAGAATCAAGGTGAATGGTTCGATGTATTACTTGATATTGAGTTTTTATTTCTTGGTTGATTGAAAATATCTAATGTACTAAAAAGCTATGGACCTCAGCAGAAATATAACATACCATGGATTCCAATTCCGTGATATATATTCAATTTTATTATTATTTTGAAAGCATGTTCGCTTCGGATACATAAATGGTATTCTTGATAAATTTACATATAATCACAGTTCAATATTTTATTTTGTTTATAAGGAAATATAGCATATTCCATGGATACTAATTCCCTGATGCATATTCTAAATCATTTTAATTTTGAAACCAGGTTCGCTTCGGGTATATAAATCTTGTTCTTGATAAATGTATATATAGTGACAATTTAGCAATTTATTTTATTTTTAACTACACTAGCAGTGAGCTTCTTGAATGAAATATTCCAATGCGATATCATAATATTACAAACTTAATATAATGAAAATGTTATGTTTATTTCAGCTCTTTACAACATTAGCGATCAGCTTCTTGATTAAGCAATGATATAATACTTTAATGACTATTTGGAAAATTAACCACTATTGATATTAGAGTAATTTCGTGTTTAAACAATCCGATGTTGTATTATAATTTCATAGTTGTTACAATAACGAACCAGTTCTCAAATGACTCTAATTTCATGTCTGTTACAGTAGTCTTCCCAAAAACCGGAAACCAAAAGTCGGGAGGTCGAAAGTCAAAAAGAGAAAATATAGCTGAAAGTTGTAAGGAAAGTAGGTTTTCCGATTACAAAATCCGTAAAGTGGAAGTCGGGAAGTTGAAATTCGCAAATCCAAAACTGAAGAAGCAAATGGGCGTTCAATGGATTTTCGCATTTCGAGGTCGGAAGGCGGAAGTCGGAAAGTCAGAATTCGCAAAGCGAAAAAGTGACACGTGAGCATGTCATTTCATAGATTTCAGCATTTCAAAGCCGAAAATGGGAAGTCGAAGAGCCAAAAGATGGAAATCATAAAAGTCGAAAGTCGGAAGTCGACACTTCTTCAATTTTTTGATTTCGCACTATGCTCTTCCGCACCAGATCTCGGATATCATAAATCTTAACTTTCTCTTTAGCTTTTCCTTGTGCTACCGCTCTCCACTTTCCGACTTCTAGACTTTGCTTCTCCCTGACTTCCGAATATTTCGATTTTCGCACTATGGTATTCCACACTGGATCTTGGATCTTGGATACCATAAATATTAACTTTCTCTTTAGCTTTTCCTTGTGCCGTCACTCTCCACTTTCTGGCTTCCAGACTTTGCTTCTCCTGACTTCCGAATTTTCCGATTTCTGCACTATGCTCATCTGTATCGGATGTCGGATATCGAAAATATTAACTTTCTCTTTAGCTTTTCATTATGCTGCCGCTCTCCATTATCAGATTTTGTTTAATCCATATCTATGTTTAATAAGTATTAAAAAAAAATTAATACTTGTTATTAAAGAATATTGTTACATTAAGTTAAAATTGAAACAGATTTTATATATTAAAATAGTCAGCCTGGTGAAAATTTTGAATATGAATTTTGCTCTTGATGGTGAATGTCAAAATTTTAATGATCGTTCCCTGAAGATTCAAATGAATATGATCTTGATAAAGTGGGAAATAATTCAGATAATGTGTCATTTTGCATTATCAGGTCTCCCTTCGCACCTGCGATAGTTTCATCTCCGCTACTTCCAATATTATACTCCTGGCATTAAGCCCATCAGGATACTCGTTAAATAATGGGGAAGATAGATATACACACAAAATATATATCATATGTACAAATAAATGCCTGATATCCCACTCTCCCCAAAATCCTGTAAATACAATATAGCGATTCTGCACAACCACGGTGGAAATTTATCAGGTAAAATTATAGATTATGATCTTTCAGATAGTCAACTAAGAGTAGTCTTTCCTAGAATGGGTGAGTTTTCTTGAAACTCCATTTCGAGAAAACCTAAGCCGTCAAAAGAACACGCCGGAAGAAGTGTTTGCATCCTCAAGAAGTGAACGATTTGGTAGTGGGGCGGTGCATTGAAAGCCTGACATCTGACTAACTTGTGAAGCAAGCCACACTTTCGTGGGATTGGAGAAAGCGTAAATAGTTCAATTACAGATTGTATGTGCTGGAGCCAGGGAGGATGAACGTGACAACCCAAATGTATGTGCAACCGCCTAAACTCGTCAATCACCACAGAACACGTGTCGGAATTTTAGTGCCAGGAAGACAAAAAATATTTTGAGACTGCATCTCCATTGTGAAACACCTTCAACGTAAATATGACAAACATACATGATTAATGGTTGTCGATTCCAAAAAAATAAAATACATTAACAATACATCTAGATTAATTACATGTATAACATATTTCAAATAGTTAACTATGAATTAACTATAGAAACCATCCCAGCAACTCATTCTTATTTATGTTCCTCCTCACATGCACAACATATATAAGATATAATAACAATAACAATAAATTTTAACAAAATAAAATAACAATAACAATAAATTTTAACAAAGTGTAGGACTCCTTTCTAATTACAAATCTCAAATATAATACCAATAAATTTTAATAAATTTTAACAAAGTGTAGGATTCCTTTTTTATTACAAATCGGAAAATAAGAAGAGACATTCAAAAGAAAAATAATGAACATGATCTTTGTTTCCTATTACATGATAATATATTTAAAATAGTGACATCAATAAAGTTGAATGCATTTTCGCATTCAACTTTTATGTCCCAAAGGAGGGAGGGACACTTAATTTGCATGGCCTTCGCTTTTGTGGACAAATTGGTTTGGGAATTATTGGTTAAAAGCTTTAAAGTAGGTGGTGATGAATCAAAAGTATTTCTTTTAACCATTATTGTAGATTTGCACAATATTTATATTAAGCAGTAATCAAGAGTAAGTCAAAATGTTCAATTTTGTATTATTATTTAAGATTTGCACAATATATAATATGTGACGTTACGAATTTTTTTATTATCATTGAAGATCTCCACAATATATAATATGTGACGTTACGAATTTTTTTATTATTATTGAAGATTTGCGCAATACATTATATGTAACATTAAAAATTAATTAAATTCAATATAAGTTAGAAAGTTTATTTTAAAATAACATGTTTTGATTCTAGAACATGGCGCCTTCCAAAAACAACTACACTACACCGCACTCACGAGAGGAGTTGACTTTGAACATGGAATGTTACTTAAGAATTCATATAATAGCCAGTAAGCTACATAGTAACAATGTCCCTGCAACAAGGAGCATTTGAGTGGGTCTAATGGTTAAGAACATGTGTTATCTCCTTGGAGGTTACAGGTTCAAAACTGGCGAGGGTAGGGTTGCTCATTGGCCTGCTATGACAAGGCTTGAAGGGTAGGCGACACCTGGGATAGAGGCTCACCCTGGTGGGCTTCGGGACTTCTCGACCCCTGCTAAGTCACAAGTTATAGAGGCTCACCCTAGTGGGCTACGAGATGTCTCGACCCCTGCTAAGTCACAAATTATTGGTATATCTGGCTTGCAAGTTGTTGGATATACTTTTGAAAGGTTGTTGTTCCCATGGTTAAATAAAAAACAATATCCCCGCAACACTAGTTTTTGTTGGGATAGAAACTTTCTATTTTTTTTTTGAAAATATAAGTTCCAATTTTTATGTATCAACATTAGTTTTTATCATCATAAAGAGTTCTTATGCAATATCATCAACATGCAGGGATGGAATTTGACGGGTAAATGCCCATCATGGGTCAATTTACCCGTCAAATACCGCTAAGATTTTACGGAGATCATCAAAATCTATAGCTTAGAATACAGAAAACGTTTTAGATTTTAATGGTTACCAGCAATTTTGACGAGTGTCCGCCATTTGAAAATCCTACCCTAATCACATGTAATCACATGTATATAAACATCTTGTGTTTGCCTATTTTATCCTCCATTTGCGAAAAAAAGTTAACATTTCAATTAGAAATGGTTGTGTTGGTATCAATACTATAGGCATTGAAGCAATGTTGTAGTGGCACTATTATGTTTCCTACGTCTGCAAAATCCTTATAAGCATTGATTGTTATTTTTTCTAAATCCTTATAAACATTGATTGCTATTTTTTTCTAAAGGAAGAACCAAACTTCTTTCATAAAATAAAATAATGCATTTAAAGTGCTAAAATTATAGTAGAGATTTATGTTTATGAATTAGGTGAGGTTTGATTTAGCTAATGCTTGTTACAAAAGCTATCAAATCCATATAAATGATAATAGTAAAAGATAATTATTTTACATAACTGATTTTTATACCAGCGTAGATCCAAATCCTTGGTTCTATCAAGCGCCGAGAGAGATCAAATGTCTCTAGGTGCAAACCTCTTTTTAGGTATTGCAATCAATGAACTATCAACTTTGGTGTGTCCTATATATAGCCATTGATTTGATTCAAACCAAAAGACACATCTTTTTATTTAAGGTCCACATATAATATTTTTATTANACTGACATATAATATTTATTATTGTTTTTTATTTTGTTAGGAACGAACATTACAACATTTCCCCATACATAGTTTTAAAACCATATGCAAGGCCCTCATACAACCATGGGTTGTTTAGGAGGCCTTGCACATGGTCTTAAAACCATTTGCAAGGCCCTCCTAAACAATGTACAATAAAACCATGAGTTATTTAGGAGGCCTTGCACATGGTTTTAAAACCATTTGCAAGGCCCTCCTAAACCATGTACAATAAAACCATGGGTTGTTTAAAAGACATTCCACATGGTTTTAAAACCATGTGCAAGGCCAACATTTTTTGGGGGAATAATTCATTTTTTAAATATTTTTATTTTGTTTGGTAATAACATTACATGTCCCCCATATTCTGTTTTTACCTCACCCACATTTTTTTTATGGATAATTAAATTTTTACTTTTTTATTGTTTTGTCAGGTAGGTTGGAAGATTACAACATCTCCCCCATACTAGGTTGTTTTTCTGGAGGACATTTATTTTGGCCTATAATTAAAAATTTTATTTTTTTATTGATAAAAATAACATTATGTAACGTTACAAGATCTCCCTCATACGGACTGTAGAGCGCCTCTCGGCGCAATAAAAGAGGGCGCTAAAATATAAATCTTTATACTAGAGATTTATGCTTACAAATTAAGTGCAGTTTGACTTAGATAATGTTTATTACAAAACCTATTAATGGGATTTTACAAAAATCTATATATAATGATAATAAAAAAATATAATTATTTCACATAATTGATTTTATAAAAGCTGGCGCTAGAAAATAAATCTTCCTGAGTTTTGTATTTGTCAAAAAGCATGGATTTAAACAGGGGTACTCTAGGCTGTAAGCTATAATAATTTTGTAATAACTTGACGACAACAAATACGAATGTCAACATTTTTTCCAAAAATAGAAACTAGCCCATGCCTATAATAACCACTCTCTTTTTAAGATCTTTTTCTCTTACAAGAACATTGAGTGAGGAACTCAGCTAAGATCTTTTTCTCTTACAAGAACATTGAGTGAGGAACTCAGCATGGTTTGATGTCACTATTGGGATCTGTTTGAACAACAACAATAACAAATTGTTATTGAAGAATGATACATTTGCAAGCTATGAAAATATTCAATACATTCGCGCGGATCTTATACCATTGTCAATGACCAAATAAAATCCATGTGAATAAATATTTGATCTTATGTCAATGAGCCCCAAAAAAATGCATGTGAATAAATATTTAAATAGCTTCTAGAAAATGAAAATTATAAGCTAATCTGAATCTTGTATCTATAGTATAACCACGAGAATAATTTAAGAGAGATTTTTGTAAAATGCCCCCCAAACATGCACTTGATCAACTTTTCATCATAAAATCTATTAATGAGTATATGCCCTCAATTTGAAATTAAAGATAATCTTTTAAATTTAATATTGTATATTTTAATACATTTAAATCTAATATATCCTTAAACATACATTTAAACCTAATATATCCTTCCTTCATTATATGATGTCTCCATTTCATTTGCATCCTTTCTCATATTTGTTTTATTGGCATCCTTTCTTAATAGTTCGTTGGCTTTTTATAATCAAGCAACCAATATGGGTAATATGTAGTAGCCAATTAGCATAATTGATTGGATAGATTAATGTTGTCCAATCTTTAGTTGAATGACTACTTGATGTATAAAAAACAACAAACATTATTATGTCTTTGTTGAAATAATGTAACTTTGAAGAATATTTTACTTGCATTTTACATTATTATTATTATTATTATTCTCTCGGGAGATGTTATTAATGTAAAAATCATGTAAAATTCATGAGGTAAATCTTTCATTGTAAGTCGGGTTAATAGTACCCAAAAGAGATTAATATAAATATTATTTTGAGTTTTCCTAGGTAGGTCAACCCTTTGAATTTGATAGGTCGACCCAATTAGGTTAAAAGTTCAATCAAGTGATTGGTATAAATAGGGAGGCGCCCTCCCTCATTTGTACACACACACTCACTCACTCAAGCATTGCACAAGAAAGAGAAAGAGGAAGGGTAGAGAAGGAGGAGGAGAATTGTTTTTGGTGTCCTTGGATTTTATGCTAGGGTTTGGTCTCTCTCTCTCTCTCTCTCTCTCTCTCTCTCTCTCTCTCTTATGAGACCTTGTTCTTTGGGCATTGCACTTTGGTAATCTATATTGAGGAAGTTTTGGTGGGTTTTCTTCGTCTTGTGGGTTTCTCGGGATAAATTGTTGTGTACCTTGTGATTGTGTTTCTTTCAAAGATCCTCTTTATGTTGTTATTGTGAAAATGTATTAAATGCTCACGAAGTTAGAAATTAAGCTATAAAAACATATAAACTTAACATGGTATTAGAGAAAGACTGAAAAGAGTATCTTTCACTAGGTAAATCTATCTCTCCTTCTCCAAAAAAGAAAATTAGGGTTTCCTACTAAAGTGGAATTTTGGAGTGCAAGTGACATTGGGAAGTGCGCCCCTCATAGGAGCATCTTTTGGCACCTGGATCGAATTTTTTCAATGGACGAATCCTCTAAAAATTCAAACCCTAGTTTGACTTGGAACCAAAAAACTAGAAAACTAGAAATCTAGAACCATGACTAGAAACTGCAGTCCAGAATTTCGCAAGTCCAATTTCAAGGGTTAAAATTTGGATTCTTCAGAAACTGATTGTACCAACATACTCTCCTCAGTTAAGCACATATTTTGGTAAGTTCAGTTTTCATTTCCGATAAATTTCAGTTTTTGTCATTTTCTGTTCTCCATGACAGGATGCCTCCAATCACTAAGGTTGATGACAAGTTGGAAGGCATAGAAAATTGTATGCTTGGAAATATTGAATTGGATTCATTATAGAAGATAATGATCTTGTAAATTTTATCAAGGAAGTTATTCAAGAACCCGAAGAATATGAAGCAAAGGAAAAGTACAAGAAGGACATGATTAGAGAGAAGAGGAGCATACCAGATTCTATCAAGGATCACTTGATTCCTCAAGTTTCCTCCAAGGAAACACTTAAGAAGATGTTTGATGCCATAACAAGAATGTATGAAGGAAGAAACATTAACCGGAAGATGAACTAAGAGCCCAAATCAGAAATACAAAGATGAGCAAGGGAGGACCTATCCAAGAATATTTCACAAGGGTTTCTCAATTCAAAGAACACCTAGAAGCAATTGAAGAAAAAATATTGGTGAAGATGAATTACTAATGACCACTCTTAATGGTATTACTAGACCATGGGATTATTTTATCCAGAAAAATTTTACAAGGAGGGAAATTTTACAATTTGAAATCCCATGAGAATAATGTATTCAAGAGGAAGCTAGAGTAGCAAACAAAGAAGCACTACTTAGAGATAATGACCATGCTCTAGCTGCTCGTGCTAGAAGAAGAAGAGGAAAACCTCTTTTCAATAAGGAAAATCATAAGGATTCTCATACTCCTAAGAAGTTTCAAAAGAATAAAAAGGGAGATTACAAACATAAATACTTCTCCTCTTGTCAATGTTATTATTGGGATAATATTGGACACATTACCATAAATTGTCCAACAATAAAAGAAGAATATAAGAGGAAGAATAACAAAAGGAATCATGTTCATTTAACTGAAGAAGAAGAAGAAAAGGAAGAAGAAGAACCTCCCAGAAAGTTAGCAAAGGAAGAAATTGAAGAATATGTTTTATAGATGGTGAAGTTCTTATCCTAGAGGAAAATATCTAGAAGATGTAGTTGTTATTGCGATGGAAGAAGATGGCATGTATAAAATGAAAGGTCACTCAGAAATAACCTTGATTAATGATACTACAAGTCCATGCAGTGAACTATGGCATAGAAGCCTTGCTCACATAAACTACAAATCCTTACCACATGTAAGACAGGTAGTAACAGGTTTACCTAATCTAAATATTGATCAGGAAGGAGTTTGTAAAGGATGTGTGAAATGAAAGAGCATAAAGAATCCATTCCTAAAAAGAGACACCAAGACAAAAATAATATTGGAACATGTTCACTAAGATGTATGCAGTCCAATGCCCTCAACATATTTAAGTGGGTATGTATATTATGTAACATTCATTGATGATTACTCTCGTAAGACTTGGGTTTAATTTTTTATATCCAAGTATGAAGTGTTTGGAAAGTTCAAGGAATTCAAAATCTTGGTAGAAAATATTTTAGATAGAAATATCAAGACACGTAGGTTAGATAATGGAGGAGAGTATACTTCAAATGAATTTGGAAACTTTTGCAAATATGTTGGGATTAAGAGGGAACTTACCACTCCCTATAATCCACACCAAAAGTGTTTCTAAAAGAAAGAACCAGACTATTATGGAAGCAGTGAAGACTATGATCCATGATCAAGATCTTCCTATGCATTTATGGGATGAATCGGCAAGAACACCATTATATGTACAAAACATCATATCCCATAGTGCACTTGGGTTCAAAACCCCAGAAGGGATGTTCACAGAAAAGAAACCAGAAGTAAGTAATCTTGAATTATTTATTTGTCAAGTTTTTGTTGATATTCCAATAGAGAAAATAACCAAGTTGGATCCTTCCAAAAAGAAAGGAATATTCATTGGATATTGTGAGGTATCCAATGCCTTTAGAATTTATATACCAGGTTAGTATCATATAGAAATTATCATGCATGTAAACTTTGATGAATATGAATCTCTCAATAAATCCAAAAAGTGCCAGTTTGAATAAGTATATGAAGAAGTTTTACTTCCAGAGTTGCAAAATTGATGGAAGAAATTACACCTTCTCCTGATGATGAGATTCTAGAAGAAAATTATATGTTGGAGCCCTAAGAACCTCCCCACGTGAATATCTCTCACAAAATAAAGCCAGCTAGGGCTCGATAAATAATTCAATATGCAGAGAAGTATGGTGCTCCAGAAATATCCTTGAGATAGAGCAAGAATCCAAATCCATTTTCCGATTATGTGGCTTTGATGTGTGATCTTGTAGACAAAGAGCCTACTTGTTTTGAAGAATCTGTTTAAAATAAAGAATGGGTAGAAGCCATGACAGAAGAATACCAATCCATAGTGAAAAATTATGTGTGGGAAGTAGTTCCCAAACTAGAAGGTAAAAGTGTGGTATCTTCCAAATGGATATATAAGATAAAACATGTAGCTGATGGAAGTATATAAAAATACAAAGGTATATTTGTGGCCAGTGGATTCTCTCAAAAGGAAGGAATCAATTATGAAGAGACATTTTCTCTTGTAGCAAGGTACAATTCTATTAGAACCATCATGACACTTTCATCTAAGACGGAATGGTAGTTACATCGGATGGATATGAAAACAACCTTTCCAAATGGTGTTATTGAAGAATACGTGTCCATAGAACAACCACAATATTTTGAAGTTGAGACAAAAACACACATGTCTGCAAGCTAAATAAGGCTCTATATATGTTGAAGCAAGCTCCAAGATCTTGGTATGGGATAATCAATAGTTTTATGACGAGATTGGGATTTACCAAAAGTAAAGCTAATCCTAACCTTTACCTCAAGGTTATGGATGATAAACCTATCACATTATTGTTGTACATGGATGATATATTTCTGACAGGTAATGAGAAGCAAATATCAGAGTCTAAGTGAAGCTCGATGCAGAATTTGAGGTGAAAGACGTTGGCTCAATGCATTGTTTTTCTAGGTCTTGAAGTATGGTAGAGCCTAGAAGGAATATTCCTTAACCAAGGGAAGTATGCAGTGGAAATTATGAAAAGGTTTGATATGCTGGAAAGTAAAGACATGGCCAAACCCATGAATACAAATTTGAAGTTGTTTGTTGCTGCTTCGTCAGAGTTAGTGGATGTGACACTATACAAACAGATTATTGGTTCATCGATGTATCTAACAAATACTCAGGAGAATATATGCTTTACTGTGAACACCTTGAGTCAATATCTGGTTGAGCCTAGAAATGTTCACCTGGTAGTTGCAAAGCATGTGATGAGGTACCTGAAAGGTCAGTAGACTATGGTATCAATGATACTAGAGATTGTAACGTTATACTGTATAGTTATACAGATTCAGATTGGGAAAGAAGTGTCTCAGACAGAAATATCACTTCAGATGGATGTTTTAGCCTGGGGTCATCCATGAATTCATGACTAAGAAGGAAGTAGTCTAGTGTTTCTCTCAGCAATGCAGAAGCAGAATATATTGCAGCTTGTTCCACCAGTTGTGAAGTCATATGGCTTCAGAAGTTGTTATCAAATCTAGTCGATCTGGAGATGGATACCACCGTGATTCTATGTGATAACCAAAGATGATAAAGAACCCCATGTTCCATGATAATATGAAGCACACATAAATCTGATATTTCTACATTTGTGACATGGTGCAGAAGGGAGTTATAAATATCCTATATGTGAGAATAGATGAGCAGGCTACAAATGTGTTGACTAAGCCTCTCATTCGTGTGAAGTTTAAAAACTTTTGAGAAAAGCTTGATGTTGTCCGTGAGGAATTCCCTAGAAAGGGAGAGTAGTGCTGATGATACTATGGTGTCCTAATCATATCCTGTGGCCCAGTTTGGATTGATCATCCTTAGAATTGATGTCATAATTTTGAAAGGAAGGATCATCTTAAATGTTGATATTGAGACTTGATCCCGTAATTCCAAAATAAAGGATCGTCTAAGATGTTGGTTGGTGGAATTGATCCCATAATTCTGAAAGGGAGGATCATCTGGGTACCTATGCACGTATGTGTTATATGTGAGTAGTATTGGTGGATTCGTAAAGACTTGATCCCATAATCCCAAAAGGAATGATTTCCTGAGCACCATAGATGTGCTGGAATCAATCCCGTAATTTTGAAAGGAAGGATTTTCCATGATCCCGTAATTATGAAAGGAAAGATCAAGTTGGTTTTTAATACACGTGCTTCATTATGTTTCCATAGATAATGTTTCTCTTGCCTTGAGCTATTGTTGATAATGTTTCTCAAACCTTGAGATGTTGATTATAATGTTTCTCTAGCCTTGAGTTGTTGATAATAATGTTTCTCTAGCATTGAGTTGTTGATGATTATGGTGTTATAGTTGCCACATGTGGATGTTGATGTTATTCTAGCTTAATGCTGATGAGCCAACCTCCTGTTATCGTTGTTGTTGATGTATTAGTTTTCATGCAGATGATGATGTTCTAACTTCGTGTTGCAGATGATGATGTTCTAGCTTCATGCTGCAAATGATGATCTAGCTCCATGCTGTAGATGATGATCTTCCAGATCCATGCTACATATGATGATGTTTCAACAAGCTATTCTAGTTGCTGATATTGATGTTGTTGAAAAGTTTAGATGATCTATAGATGTACCAGATAATGTTCCAAATGGTGTTGTTGATGATGCCTCCTCCTTGTAGAGACACACATGTTGTTGACGTTGTCACTATGTTGGATGTGGAGCCTAATCTTCCAGATTCAGAGATGTTATTCAGTTGTGTTTGTACCCCATGTTTACTATACACTCGTTCCCCAACTTTGGTATTGGGATAACCGTAGTATTTTCCCATGGTATTTCCCTTATAAAAGAAAAGCATTTTAATATGGCTGGGCATGGTATGGTATTGTATTGTAAACAATATCTGTGATTGTGTGAGAGAGATTGTGAAAGTGTGAAGAGGAAGTGCAACAAAGTTGTTGCAGCTTGTATCCCTTCATATTTCTGGACGCTAATAAAAGGACTAGAAATTTTTGTGTGGATGTAGCCCATCTCTTGGGTGCACCACGTTATATTTGTGTCTCTTTGTAATGTGTTAAATGTTTTTTTGACATCTTGTTTAATGATTTAACTGTATATCTGTTATTTCTCTGTGGTCCTGTTTCTAACAATTGGTATCATAGCCAAAAGGTCTATTTGGCTTGTAAACTCGCAGGAAAGAAGGGTTCCTGGTTTGAGTGGGAGCAATGGTAAAAGAGAGAAAGTTTAGGGTCGAGAAATTTAACGGCCAAAAATATCAGTTATGGAAGATGCAAATGGAGGACTAGTTGTACCAGAAGGATATATACTTGTCATTGGGAAGAAAAGAAAAACGATCGGCAGCTATGAAGGATGAAGAATGGGAGGTTCTTGATAGAAAGGCACTGGGAACAATACGGCTATTCCTGGATTCGTCGATGGCTTTCAATATTTTGAAATAAAAAAAAATAGAGGGTGTGATGAGTGCATTGGTGAAAGTCTACGAAAAACCCTTGAATTCCAACAAGGTATTTTTAATGAAGCGTTTATTTAATATGAAGATGTTAGAAGGTGGATCTGTAAATGGCCATTTAAATGAGTTTAATACACTTACAAGTCAATTAAGTTATACAAACATGAAATTTGATGATGAGGTTAGGGCTCTTATAATCTAGTGCTCATTGCCAGAAAGGCTAAATAGCTTGGTCATGGCTGTAAGTAACTCTATCCCTAGTTCAAACACTCTTAAGTTTGATGATGTTGTTGGTGTTATTCGTAGCAAGGAAATGCAAAGAAAAATCACATCTGAGACACCAGGTAATGCGTTGACCATGGAGCGCAGAGGGAGACAAAAGGAGAGAGGAAGGAGCCCAGAAAATCGCAGCAAGTCTAAAAAGGGAAGATCCAAGTCCAAATTTAGAAAAATAGAGTGCTAGAACTGTGGTAATAAAAGGCATCTAAAGAAAGACTGCAGAGCACCAAAGAAGAAAGGTGAGAGGTAGCAAGAGACTACTCAGGAAGCGAATGTAGCAAGTGATGTGTTACAAGATGCTTTGATTCTTGCATTAGATAATACTAGCGATTATTGGGTAGTAGATTGAGGGGCTTCATGTCATGCGACACCCCATAAGAAATTCTTTCAAGATGATGTTCAAGATGATTTTAGACATGTTTTATTGGGGGATGATGAACCATGTAAAATTGTTGGAAAGGGTAAGGTACGGATTAAGTTAAATAATGGAAGTGAATGGCTGCTAAAATATGTAAGGTTCATTCCTACTATGAAAAGAAATCTGATCTCAACAAGGCAGTTGGGAGATAGCGGTTATTTGTCTACGTATGTAGAAACGTGGTGGAAGATCACTAAAGGATCACTGGTAATAGAAAAAGGAGATAGGGTAGGTACAATATATTTATGTCCTCATAATACTGATTATTCTATCTCTATAGATTCCATAGAAACAGGTGTAGTGTTGTGGCAGCATAGGCTTGGCCACATGAGTGAGAAGGGGATGCAGATTATCCACTCAAGGAAACTGCTTCTAGATCCGAAGCAGCTAAGTTTCGAATTCTATGAGAACTGTGTTTATGGGAAACATAAGAGAGTTAGATTTGTCAGGTTGGGTAACAAAAGAAGAGTGAAAAGTTATATCTTGTCCATATAGATGTATGGGGACCAGCTTAGGTACAATCTCTTGGTGGCTCTCGTTATTATGTTAATTTTATTGATGATGCAACTAGAAAAACTTGTGTTTACTGCATTATACAGAAATCTGATGTGTTTGATACTTTTAAGAAGTGGAAATATTTTGCTGAGAATGAGACAGGAAAAATGTTAAAATATCTCATATCTGATAATGGAGGTGAATACTGTAGTAAGGAATTTGATAGTTACTATGCACACAATGGGATTCACAGAAAGAAGATAGTCCCTAGAATACCTCAAGAAAATGATGTGTCAGAAAGGATGAATAGAATGATCATGGAGCATGCAAGGTGTATAAGATTGCATGCAGGGTTTCCCTTACAGTTTTGGGCTGATGCTGTAAACACTGATTTTTATTTAATAAACAAAGGGCCTTCAAGCGCTTTGGATAGTGGGATTCTAGAGGAGGCATGGACATCTAAATAGATAAAATACTCATTTCTAAGATCTTTTGGTTATGAAGCATTTGTCCATATTGATAAATATGATAGAACAAATCTTGAAGCTAAATCCAAGAAATGTACCTTTATTGGATATGGGGTTGATGATTTTGGTTATTGCTTATGGGATTTGGAGAATCACAAAATCATTAGGAGTAGATATGTAGTATTCAATCAAAAGGTTGTGTACAAAGATTAGTTGCTGGGAAAGAAAGTGGAAAAAGAAAACATAGAGTACACAATGCTTGATGAAATCAAAGAAAATGAAGTTCCAAAGGCACCGAAAAATAAAGAACAATAATAGGTACCTAAAACTCCTGCAACTGTAAGAAAATCTACCAGGTTAAGTAGACCCCCTGAACGATTCTCTCCTTCAATATATTATTAATTGATGACTGATTATGGTGAACCAAAATTTTATGAAGAGGCAATGCATGTAGAAACTAGAAATAAGTGGGACCAAGGCATGAATGAGGAGATGGACTCATTGGTAAGAAACTAGACATAGGATTTGGTTCAATTGCCTGTAGGGAAAAAGAGCATTGCAGAACAAATGGGTTTACAGGTTGAAAGAAGAAGATGGAGGCAAGAAGCGGTACAAGGATAGACTTGTTGTAAAGGGGTTTGCACAAAAGAAAGGTATAGGCATTGATGAAATATTTTTTCTTGTTGTTAAAATGACTTCAATTAGAACTATTTTAAGTCTAGTGGTGGTAGAATATTTGCATCTTGAACAATTATATGTAAAAACAACCTTTCTCGATGGGGATTTGGAGGAAGATATTTATATGCAGCAGCCACAGGGGTATGAGGTCAAAGGGAAGGAGAATTTGGTTTGTAAGTTGAAGAAGAGCTTGTATGGCCTAAAGCAAGCTCTAAGGCAGTAGCATTTAAAATTTGATAAGTTTATGACATAACAAGGTTATGATAGGTGTCATTCTGACCACTGTGTTTATTTCAAGAGGCTAGATAACAGAATATATAGTATATTGTTATTGTATGTGGATGACATGCTTGTTGTAGGGTATAACATGCAGGATATAAATGTGCTCAAAATAAAACTAGTTAAATCATTTGCGATGAAGGATTTGGGTGCTGTAAAGAAAATCCTTGGTACATGAGAATAACAAGAGACAGGAAAAATCGCAAATTGACGTTGTCTCAAGGTGAGTACATAGAAAAGGTTTTGCAGAGGTTTAGAATGTAGAATGCAAAACTAGTTAGTACACCTTTAGCCAGCCATTTCAAACTAAGTAAGGAGACGTGTCTAGAGACACAGGAAGAGAAAGATTACATGTCTGGGATTCCCTATTCATCAGCGGTTGGAAGCTTGATGTATGCCAAGGTGTGCACAAGACTAGATATTACACATGCAGTGGGGGTTGTGAGTAGGATAATCCAAGTAAAGAGCATTGGAAAGCAGTACAGTGGATTCTCAGATATTTAAGAGGTACCACTTTTCATGCATTATGTTTTAGAGGTTCATACACTGTTCTATAGGGATATGTTGATGCAGATATGGTTGGTATGTTTTTACTGTGGGTGGTATAGCAGTAAGCTGGATTTCAAAACTACAACAGGTTGTTGCACTTTCAACAACGGAAGCAGAGTATGTTGCTGCTACAGAGGCTAGTAAGGAGATGATTTGGTTGCAGAGTTTCAAGGAGGAATTGGGTAAGAAGCAAGAGAATAGTAGGATGTATAGTGAAAACTAGAGTTCCATTCATCTTGCAAAGAACTCAGCCTTTCATTCGAAGATTAAACATATACAGCTCAAGTACCACTTTATAAGATCTGTTCTAGATGAAGAATTGTTAAAACTGGAAAGGATACATACTAGCCAGAATCCTGCAGACATGTTGACAAAGGGAGTAACCAGAGAGAAACTGAGTTCCTGCTCGGTTTTGTTGGCCTTCAAGCATGAAAGTGAAAATAAGAAATTATCCAAGTCCAAGGTCCAGAGCATAGTCCAGCAAGTGCAGCAGTGGTGGAGTTGTTGTGATCAATCTTCAAGTGGGAGATTGTTGGTTGTGGAGCTTGATCTTCCATATTCAGAGATGTTATTCAGTCGTGTTTGTACCCCAGGTTTACTGTACACTCATTCCCAAACTTTGGGGTTTGGGGAACGAGTGTACAATAGACCCGGGGTACAAATATTTGGGATGTTTGTTGGCCAACATTTTTGTAGACCCATGGTAGTGGGATAACCGTAGTATTTTCCCATGGTATTTCCCCTATAAAAGAAAAGCATTATAATACGGCTGTGCATGGTATGGTATTGTATTTTATTATATTGAAAACAATCTCTGTGATTGTGTGAGAGAGACTGTGAGAGTGTGAAGAGGAAGTGTAGTGGAGTTGATGTAGGTTGTATCCCTTCATATTTCTAGATGCTAATAAAAGGTCTGGAAATTTCTATGTGGACGTAGCCCATATCTTGGGTGAACCATGTTATATCTGTGTCTCTCTGTAATGTGTTAAATGTGTTTTTTGCATCTTGTTTAATGATTTAACTGTATATCTGTTATTTCTCTGCGGTCCTATTTCTAACACAATAGAATACCCTTCTTGTTAAGGGAGGTCTTGAAATAATGTAACTTCGAAGAATATTCTACTTTAATTTACATTATTATTATTATTCCTCATTCGAGAAATTTCATTAATGTAAAATGTCATGTAAAATTCACTAGGTAAATCCTCCATTGTAAGTCGGGTCAATAGTACCCAGAAGAGATTAATATAAATTTTATTTTGAGTTTTCCTAGGTAGGTCGACCCTATCAATTTGATAGGTCATCCCTATTAGGTTAAAATGTCAGCTAAGTGATTAGTATAAATACGAAGGCACCCTCCCTTATTTGTACACACACACACTGATCACTCAAGCATTGCACAAGAGAGAGAAAGAGGAAGGATAACGAAGCAAGAGGAGAAGTTTTTTTGGTGTCTTTGGCTCTTATGCTAGGGTTCTCTCTCTCTCTCTCTCTCTCTCTCTCTCTCTCTTATGAGACCTTGTTCATTGGGCATTGTGCTCTAGTAATCTATTTTTCAGGAAGTTTTATTGGGCTTTCTTCCCCTTGTGGGTTTCCCAGGATAAATTGGTGCGTACCTTGTGATTGTGTTTCTTTCATAGATAATCTTTATGTTGTTATTTTGAAAATGTATTAAATGATCAAGAAGTTAGAAATTAAGTTGTAACAACATATAAACTTAACAATCCCTAGCTACATACATCATCTATGGAAAATCAAATCAAATATAGGAAATTTTGAAGTTTGAAGGACACTTCCCAGCCTACACTTGCATTGATAAAAAAATCTTGGAAAATAGAGAAACCATATCATCAAAAATGTCTTGGAAATTGAAAATATGGTTCCACAGGATAAGGTACAACTTGCATGGTAGTGGACCTTGTGAAATTGCATGTGGAAGGTATGTGATTGTATATTGAAGTTATGGATAGCGATAAGATTGTTCAGAATCACTTAACCAAGGGTATATAAGGGATTTATTTCCATTCTTAAATATATTATGAATTCTCATTACAAACTACCCATGGATTTAGAGTATAATAATATATGGAATATGATGGCATATGTACACATTTTATGACTTGATTTCTAGGTAGGCAATTAGGCCATCAAATTCCAAGCCCAAAATAACATAGTAAATATACCTCCCTACAAAATGAAGAACTCCTTTCAGGTAACACAGTTCATCTACCTATAATATAAGTAGAAAGCAATGTTTATCAACAAATAACAACTTGATCATAAAAACTGAAATGGTCGTTTCAGTTAAAAGGTGTACCCTATCCCTGTAGGTGTACAACATGCAATAGCGATAGATGCATGTTTGGTTACCCTATCCCTGTAGGTGTACAACATGCAATAACGATAGATGCATGTTTGGTTAATCAAATGTCTATTGATTTTCTCTAAGAAAGTTGGATATTAGAGCACCGATTTGATGTACATGCAGGGTTGTAAAAAAAATCACCTTCATTGGGCTACTGAAAATTTCCCATAAAATCTATCAAACAACTACCAAATATATTTTTAATAGCCAATGCAAATTTTCTTACGCCGGGAAATTAGCAGCACCGCCCTAATTGCAACCAAATTATAGGTTCATAACTATTTCACCACCCTAGGAGATAACCACTAGTAAAAACTTTCACCAATCCATACCTCATCTAAGAAATATGCATATTTGTTAAATACATTAACAACAACCAACTCCTCGAAAACAACTTCCTACAACACCCAATATGGTTTTGGTAGGCAAAGGAAATGCACTTACTTGGGTGAATGACAACAAGACAAAAAGCTAATGTATCATCCACTGTCCAACTCTTGAATTACACCCAACCATCAATATGTGTAGTGCACATGTCATAAACCAAAGAATTAACATCTAGCACTCAACCCCTCTGGAAATAAAAAAAACTCTCGACCAATGAATAAATGACTCAATAAAAAAAAACAAAATACATATTTCCAAAATCCCCAAGAAGGAAAATAAAATAGTATTACCTGGTTAAAGGGAAGAAATTTTTTGTTATCCTGACCCTGTCTCTTAAAATTCCTAACTTGCACACACTGCAACAAACAAAAGGAAGGTAAGAAGCAATGCATATCCAAACAAAAGAAAAACCATAAACTAGAATTGAAATTGTTTAAGAATAGTGATAACGAAATAATAGACTCGCACCTTAACCTATAAGTGTTCCTCCAATGTCAAAATGCTTCAGCATATAACCGCTCAATACTACCAAAGGATATTGACCCTAACCCTCAATACAAAATAGGGTTAGTTCAATCAATAAACCTTCACAAGAAATCACCACCACAGATCTAACCCAGATCTAACCCTGATACTTGGACCTAAAGGAAAAGTTGAGGTTGCTCAATAGTAGACTATGGCTAGTGCAATTCAATGCAAAGGGTTTCAGGCCACATTCAATCTCTTCAAAACCCTGCAGCCACTCTTCGACACACATTCACAACATCACAAAAGAAGAACAATGTAATTCAATTTATAGATCTCCACAAAATCCAAGCTTCATTTACTCTACAGCACCAAATTGTTGCCACGTCCACACCACGAATATATTTCATATTTTCTCTTTGGCACCAAACTGCTGCCACATCCATACTGCGAACACATGCCATATTAATATCAGAGGAAAAACACATGCAACTGATTCGAGCACAGTACCATGCAAAAAAATTGTCGAAGACAAAAGAACAATAAAAAATGAACCATCGCCCTTTAACGCTCTATCGGCTCCAACAAAAAGTATAATGCATTTAAACGCCAACCAAACATTCCACATCACCCTTCCACCACATCCCCTGGAACACACTCCCATGCTCACGTCATCGCTCCCACCTCCAACGAGAAATGAGAAAAATGATGATTTTTGAAAAAAATTAAAAGCCACAAAAATCATCCCTAATCCAAACTTCATGGATTTCCATCAAAATTAAGAAACGCACCCAAACTCAAAACTACCGTTTAATTATAAATGTACCCTTGTAGGGAAATAATAATAAAAGTAAAAAATTCTTTTGTTTTACTATTGATGAAGATTTTCACAATATATTTAAGCTACACTTACATGCCACATGCTCCAACTAAAGAACATGGACCCTTCTTTTTTTAAATGTGGTTCACTATTTGTTAGAGGGCTACTCCACGGAAAATTCCAATACCTGCTATTCAAACTGAATCAAGGTATAGTCAGCTCATCAATCACAACATTTATTACAAAGGCTCCACAAGAACAACATGTCACTTACAAGAATAGAACCTGGGTGGGGAGGGTAACATTCATTCCTCCCAACCACCCAAGCTACATCCATTTGACTTTTTTTAAATGTGGTTCACCATTTGTTAGAGGGATACTCCATGGAAAATTCCAATACCTGCTATTCAAACTGAATCAAGGTATAGTCAGCTCATTAATCACAACATTTATTACAAAGGCTCCACAAGAGCAACATGTCACTTAGAAGAGTAGAACCTGGGTGGGGAGGGTAACATTCATTCCTCCCAACCACCCAAGCTACATCCATTTGACTTTTTTTTAAATGTGTTTCACCATTTGTTAGAGGGCTACTCCACGGGAAATCTCAATACCTGATATTCAAACTGAATCAAGGTATGGTTAGCTCATCATTCACAACATTTATTACAAAGGGCTCCACAAGAGCATCATGTCACTTACAAGAGTAGAACCTGGGTGGGGAGGGTAACATTCATTCCTCCCAACCACCCAAGCTACATCTATTTGACAGAACATGGACCCTTCTAGTTATGAAAATAACTAAACCACACTCACTAGAAACATTTAATATTTTTTTAGAAGGTCACTGTGGATATTTAATGTTTCTTATAATAAATTAAAATCATTATATTTGATATTTTTAAAAATAATGGCTATTTTTAAATTGCATTTAGGGGTAGTAACTAGATTCAATTAGATTCGTATATAGGACTAAGCTTATATGATATTAGAAGTATATGATTTTAAATAGTTTTGGTAATGACTATATTGGATATTGGTTTTCTTGTGGTTATTAATTAGGTTGAAATCATCTTTTGGTTTTGAACCAAGACTTAAAAGTGCTTTGGATTGGATAAGAGGAAATTTCAACTCCAAATGGGCCTCCTAAGGAAAATTACTATGAATGGACCTCCCTAGGAAAATTATTTATTTGCCTCCACATTCAAGTAACAACAATAAATAATGTTTTTATTCAATCCTAGGGTTTTGGGTCACTTGTTAGAATTTTGTTGTTTTATTAAATTAATTAACAGTACCACCTATCTTTTACTTTAGTGTTCAACATACTTACAATAGGTTCTAACACAAAATTTTATTGTTAATGATATTATTCAATCATTATCTTTGACTTACCCTCCATTGAATTAATGAATGTACTTGAACACTTTAATAACATAACCTATTATTATCTAAATAATGTATTTAACATCAATTTAATGAAATACTTACTTGTAATTGATAATTAATTAATGTTTATTTATTAATTAACCAAGAATCCTTTCAACCCTAATGGTTATTTATTTATCCATTACCCTATTCAACAATCAAATGTAACTATACTTAAGGCTCAATAATTATTTATTTCTTACTAATTAATGCTCATTTATTACCACATTATAATTAATTCTAATTTAATGGTAATTAATTATACATAATCCTAATTAATATGGATTTATTAACACATTCTAATTAAGTATAATTGATCCTAAGGAATTATAATTAATCCTAATTATTATTCATGGAACTATTTACCATGTTCAACAATGGAACCTTAATTATAATTAATCCTTTAATTATCATTTATTGATCAAGTTGATAATAACCTTATTTAAGATAATTAACACCATTAATACCTACTTAATTATTTAGTAATCCTAGTATTTCATTCAACAATTAAGTTAATCAAAATCTGATTAACATTATTAATATCATTAACATTATTTCATCTTTATTGATCACAATCAATAAATAATCTCAGTCACAATTAATCATTCATTCATTACTACTTGGTGTAATAATTTTATTTTTTAACTAAATAGGTAATAGTAATGTAATTGGTCATAATTATGACGTATCAATTCACACAAGCTTATACATATGTAGACGAGTTATGTAAGCGTAGCTAATGCTTACATACATAATGTAGGTACACTAATAGTACTCAACCACAATTCACACATGATCACACAAGTTACTATCTATCGACGCGCATATAAACATGAATTTGCAACGTTTAGACACTAACTCATATCATAATAAGCTATGAAACTAACATAATATACTAAAACACAACACAATAATCAAGAAAATAGTTTCGACATACATTTAATCAGTTTCCCTTCTAAAACTTCCACGACATTCCTATCTACCTACTTTATTCTATCTAATTCGCAACTAACTTCCACATCCTATCCTTCCTCTACTAGACTACCCTGGAGTGTCAACTACATGACCTAACTCCAGTTAGAACCTATAAGTGGAAGTGTCGACTCCATCGAGCGACCTTCCCCAGTAGGAATCCACTTGTCATCATCACACACCTTGGGGAGCATGTCGTAGCACAACCCTCCCATAACTCCGAGTTTCAGGGATAAACGACGGATAATGCCTCCATCCCCCTAATGGAACAAGGGACTATGCCTACATCAACATAGTGACTGCATTGCGACCATTGTACTCAGGTTTTCTCATCGAATAACCAAATTGGGCAGTTGAGTTTCCTGAAACCCCACACCTTCCCACACATTATGATAATAACAATAATCATACATAACAATAACAATTCATTCTCATACCATTTCTCTTTTGGAATCCATACCATCGATGTATTTCCATTTTGTAGGGCTCAACTACCTTTAGCTCTTCTAAACCCGTCAATTAGTCTCATAACAAAATTTCTTGTAATATAATGCAATCATTGACATATATATACATATATACTTAATACTAACAATAATGTAATCATTATGTATCATGCATTTCGCATCATAATCAGTTAGTAGACACATAACTTTAACTCGTTATCCACGTACCATCATCTATTAAATTCGCATGCTAGAGACATAATCAAAACATGAACATAATTTATAATATGATCATCACACACATATATATAAATTCTGCAAAATAATAATCCATAAGTCCACAATGTCATAAAACTGATGAGGTCCCACAATAATAAGCAATTATAGATAGACAATTGGTAATTCCGACGACTGGGTCAAAATGGGGCATTAAAAATTCTCTCTCTCTCTCTCTCTCTCTCTCTCTCTCTCTCTCTCTCTCTCTATATATATATATATATATATATATGATTTTGACTTATTCCCTATGACCTATAGTTGTGGTATGCCATGCATAATATATAAAAGATTAACGTCTATTATTAATGGTTTGTCAATGAATACACGGTCTTGGCCCCATGCATATGTATTAATTCAACGTTAATGGTAGGTTAAACGTATCCATAACCAAATGCACGAATGATGTGAGTATGAAACAATAAAATATTGTTTTTACGGGAAAACCCAATGTAAATAACATAAGTGGTCCATAAATGGATTAATAGTAATGTAAACATGTATTGTATGATAGATGATGAATAGTTACATAGGTTTGGGCTTAATATAATTTCGTCATGCACCTTTTCATAAAAGGGCATGACTATTGACTTTAGTTAGTCTTTAATTAATAATAAATTAATATTAATTTATTATTTTATTGTTACATTGACTTACCCTTAAGGGAAGCTTTGTCCTCAAAGCTTATTTGATGACAATGATTACGTCTGATTTTTCTTGTAATGTCATCTCTTAATATTTTGTGTTTATTCATTGCAACATTTGATGAAATGAGGCGATACGAGTTACGAATTCCTCAGAATAATCGCCGCATCGTCTATGCTGTGGTCCATCCCAAATCTATTTTTATCGAAGATATTTGATCACTTTGTGGGATAGGTCTTTTTGTTTGTTTTTTTGTATTTTGATTTGTTGTTCTTGCTCGTCTGATGCCATCTCTCATTTGTGTGTGTTCTTTTTGATCCCGTCGTTGGTCAAAATAACATTTATATTTTGGTTGTCGATAAGGAGTTCTTGTTGTTTGTTCTTCGGATGTATTAACTTCTTTTTTATCTGTGATGATGACTGAATTTACTTCCTTAACGTGACTTTGTTTTTCGGAGAGTCCGAACGCTTCTTTTTGGATTTGGACTATTTTGTTCTCTAGTAGATTGTTTTTACTCTAAATCTTCTCGAACCTTTCATCTTGCGACTTTTTGTCCTCTTTAACTTCTTGATTTGTTTATCTAGTTCTTGATTACTATTTAGAAGGAATTGATTTTCTTCTTTCTTTTCTAGGACTTTTCCTTCGATGTCCTCATTCGAGTTATCTACCTTGTTGGTACTCTTTAACTTCTTGATCTTCGTAATTAATATTTTATTATGATTTCTTAATCTATATATTACTTGTTAATGTGTGATTGACTTTCGTAATTTCCAACTTGTGCGCTTTTTTGAGTCGCCCCTCTTTCTGCTGGAGTTCCTCAATATGTTGTTGAAGGCGACAATTATTTGCTTCTTGGCATCTTACTTTTATCTAAATTTGTGTGATTTTGTCATCTTTGTCCTTGATGATTTTGTTTAATTGTTTTATTTCTTATTTATTCTCGACTGCATCTTTCATGATTTTTTGGTTTTGTAGATTCCAATTGGTATTTTTGACTCATTAATTCCTCAATTTGAGTAGATAATCTCTCAATACGGATTTTTAGATAATGATTCCCTTGCTCTATTAATCCCTTAGAAATATCCAACTTTGTCATGTCAAATACTTTGTTCAATGCTATTTGTAGTTGAGACCGTAATTCTGATTTAGAATTTGCCATAATTCATGACTTCTGGTGTTCTTTGACGATAGTTGGTTTTCTTTTTGATTAACTTCTTGTCTTCTTCGATTTTGTTTTGTTTTTCTTTACTCTTGTAATCTAATAATTGTACTTAATACAATTATTAAGTAATAATAATAATAGATAATTTTTGTTAAGGTTGAAATAATAATTATTTTTTCTTTTGTTTATTATTATAACAATAATATTTGTTAACATAATATTATTGTTTATAATATATTTTGAAATGTGGAGTTTCAAGTCATTAGTTTAAGTTGGAGTAAATCAAATATTTAAACTACTATAATATTATATTATAATAAATTTAATACATGTATTTTTATTTATTTATTTTTGGTTTGACGGGAGTTTGTGGAATGGCGACGATGATGGTTAGCGCGCGGGAGCGGTGTGCAGGAGGGAGAGAGCATGCAGGATCAGGGCGCGGGGAGTGAGAAGTCTGCAGCGTGAAGGGATGAAGGGAGGAGGCCAGTGGAACGGACTGGGGGAAAGCGTGGCAGCAAGGGATTGTGGAGGGAGATTGGGGGAATGGCGTGGTAGAGAAGGGCACAGGGAAGGACGCAGGAAGAGGAGCGCGGGGAGGTGGGAACAAGAGGTGATGGAGGTGGAGTGGAAGGAGAAAGGTGTGAGCGGTGGCGGGTGGGAACGAGGAAGAACGGTCGAGGTGGTGGGATGCGGTAGTGGCGCGGAGAAAGGGGATGCATGGGAAGTGGGAGCACCGAAATGGTGAGTATGGAGATGGGGGGTAAACGGAGCCGGAATGAATGAGAAGTGTGGAGTGAAGGGTTGTGGGGAATGCAAAGTGGAAGAGCGTGAAGAGTGTAGGGAGCGACGCACGATGGGGAGTGCATGTGGAGTGTGGTGCACGACGGGGAAAAGGAGTGCAAGAGGAGGTGGAGTGGTGCTGGAGGAGCGTGAGGGAAGACAGGAGCAAGGGCGGAAAATGGATGTAGATTGGGCAGAGCGGAGCGGAGGGTCGTGCAGGGGTGGCTGTTGGGAGTGGAGAAGGTGCCAGGGAGGAGGAAGCAGCGCGTGCGATGAAAAAGGGAGGTGCGCAGGAGGAATGATGTGCACGTGGAGGTAGAGGGGGCGGTGAGTTTGAGTGGAAGTGCATATATATAGGAGTGAGCTAACGAACCGACCATTTGCACCCGGGCCCACCCGGAGCTGTCGACGGTCAAGCTCACTCCCGTTAAGTCTCCGTCGGGTCACTCCTCCACCGTCGGCTCACTCCTCCACCTGCAACTCCCTCCGGCGTTTACCTTTCCGTGCACTGCAGTCCGCCGCCCTGTCAGACAAAATCACGGCTGCATGCAGTTAATGCATGGCCAGCTACTTCCGTTTCTCCAACGTAGCGCCCCGGTGCCCGACTCCCCTCCATTGTTTCCTTCCTTGCCGCGGTCGAGCTCTCTGCCATCGCTAGCAGAACTTTGCAACAGACTGTGTTCACTCCGTCTTCTCCCGAGATATACTGTAAACAAGGCTTCAGTAATATTAAGCTCACTCTCGCAGACAGGTATTGTTTGAATCCTTTGCAGATTATTTCCATATTTCCAGATTATTTGCAGATTTGCAAAGTTCTTGAGTTTTTTTTCAACGATCCCCGATTTCTCCGTCTTTCAAGCCAGACACGTTGAGTTGATGCCTCACCTCTGCCTCTGAAACAAAAGAATACCTCACCTCTGCCTCTACAACAAACTCAGTCTCTCTCAAACCAAACCAACGCTCTTGTTGTTGTTCTTTTTCATGCACCAACATAATGGTTGGTTTTTAGCTCACTCCGCAATAGTAGGATGATACAATAGCCCAATCAAGGGAAACTGATTTAAGCTCCTTCGGAAGTTTCTTCACAATTTTCACATCATTTGCCAAAGATTAGATGAAATATTCCTGATCAAAAATATCTGCAAAGTTGCTACAGAATTATAATTTAATGTCAGAAACCCCAAGATGGTAGCTTAAAGTAATAAGCTTATGAAATAATTAAGTTCTTTTCTATACCGTTCAATAATGGTATAGAAACAGAATACATAGAGGTTTATTCAAGTATAACTGTGTGAAAGCACTATGACCTTGACAAAAGTCTTAAATGTCTGAGTACCAAATATTTGTTTCCATACCTGGAATCCTTCCAAAATGATTTTTTGTCCATTTCTGGAACTACTAGCGTGGCATTGATAATGTGGGCCACTGCAACCATGTCACAGATCTGCAGTTCAAATCCAGAAAACATACTCCACTCTTTAAGTCTGTGTACTAGAAAACAGCTATTATAATCAGTTGCATTTGAGGATCTAAAAAAGTTAGAATTATTAATAGTTTCAGCTAAGAATCACAAAACATTAGAATTCTATGGTTATAACACATCGTTCTAGGGTTTAATAAGAAGAGAAATAGTATTCATAATAATAGTCTATTTTATTTTATAGCCAGCAACATGGACGACACCAATGCAAGAACTTTGCAGGATTTTTTTTGCTTTAAGATACGATACATTTTGGATAAATACACTGTACTTACTCCTGCCCTCATTTGATTCAATCCACCATTCGTATGCACCAGTAAATAACCTCTTGATTCTCCAGCAACTGAGCATAAGAACATCCCATCGGTGTTAAAACTTAAGAGTCCATTATAAAACTGAAAGCAATATCTTTGACAGAACATAAATAAAAGACGAGAATCACCTTTATAGCACTCAGTTGGCTCCACACAAGGTTCAAAACCTCAAGTTGATGGATGCTTCCATAACTTTTTAGATTCCAAGTGCTCACCCACGCCATCCAACTGTCAACTCTAGAGCAGTTTGTACATGAAATGATGAATATTTTCGAGCTACTACTTGTGAATACTTAGGTTAACATATAAGTGGATCCAAGCAACAGAAAGTAACTAAACATTCAAAGCTCTAAATTAAGACAACTTCCAAAAGACAGAGTATTACATAAAAATTTAGAAAAAAGGCAGGAATAAATCAATGTCAAGACTTCTTGCTGAAATGACTCAGCAATAAGAATGACCAAACGAAAAGCCTAATTGAAAAATTAAAACCACAAATTCCTCTAATTGGTGAATGCACGCTAAAATGTGAAACCAAGCAGAATCGGAGAAGCCTATATGGAAAATCTTGAAGCCAAGGCAATAATTGGACTCTTTAACATCCTACAAAAATTTCACCCAATTACTGTGATTTTCCACCATGCCTAGTACTGATTTTACAAAAACAGAGTTGTAGTGAAAGACAAAAAATGGCCTTTAGTTAACAGGCATGCTTGGTTACCAGATTTGATCCTGTGGTATTTAAACCAACAAATATAAAATGAGCAATAAGAAGCTATTTGGAACAGAACATCAAACTGCTTTAGCACAATCAAATTGTAACAATGAATCAGATTCTTCCAAAGGGACAAGATTTCACCAAAGTCAAGATATCCCACAGAGACAAAATTATCAAAAGGGAAGCATATGAGAAAATTGTACAAAGGTTGACACTAAATGAACCTTTAGCCATTAAACAAAGTATGATATATCTGATCATGCTTTCTTATACACCGTAGCATTCAAGTTATATTATGATCCACATTAGAATACGAGGAAATAGTCATCAATGAATACTAGGAGTGATCTGCACCTTTAAGGAAATATTGGATTGTACTTGTAATTGTGGCCATCTAGATAATAACGGTGGAGTTGATTCAATTTTCCAACTTGATGCACCCACCCTGCTTTGCCTATCAGTAATACCTGCCTGCAAAATCAAATTTCAGATGAATATCATCAGTAAAACAGTAAAATAATAATTTGAGAGGATTTTCTCATTATGAGTAGAAGGCAGCACATCCATTCATCTTATTCAATGAAGACAAGCCCTATTTAATATTTTAGTTAAGGATCCATATCCATGTGTAAAAGGTTTCAAGTTCCATATAAGCATAGCACAAAAATGCTTTCTTAGCTGGAAATGATAAATCATTGCAACAGACTCTCTTAGGGCGATGCTAATGCATGCCATTAAGGGTTGGCTGCTAATTCATGCATCTTACTTTCAAATTGCTTGCAAAGTGAAACTATGTAAAAGTTTTCTTCGTCAACGTATTCATCGACGTATTCCTATGCATAAGCAATTGAAAGTGCTATATAAGAAAGTGCTATGCTTATATTGAACTTTGATAACGGACTAACGTATTGTTTTTTAGCAACCCGCTACAGGAAATTATAGTATGGTGTTAGAACTCGTTAGAGCATGAAAAACAGAAATTAGATTTTTGACCTGCTATGTGGCCCAACACCCTAGAGTTGGGAACAAGTACTATACTCAGCAACTTCATGCCATAAGAAATCAATTTCCCAAGCAGAAGAGGTGAAAAGTAAGTGATTTCACACCAGTGACATATATTTACAATAATATAGAGCTAGTCCATGTCTGACTTGTGTAAGAGATTTTAACTTCTAGGTATAGACTCGAGTTTGAAACTTTGATAATGGACTAAAGATGTAGTCTAAGGTAGCACAAAGTCTTCTGAGAGTGCTGGTCCATAGCATGTTTGCAATCTCTTTCTGAACTTAGAGTACGCACACACAAACATAGTCAAACTGAGCCATCATCAACTACCTTGCAAGTTTTAAAATTTGATAGGAAATTCAATACTGTTGCACATACTTTTCAAAGTCATTCAATGACCTTCCTATGTTGGCATCCAAGAAACAGTTACAAAAAGGCTCGAAAGATCATATTTGTCTTAGTAATATTTCAATTAGTAAGACATTATTTTGTCAAGTTAGAAGGAAATGTCAAACAAGTATTTGCCTTCTTATCTCAAGTGTTTGCACATTACTTTTTTCTTTCTTATGTTAAGTGTTTGCACTTTCTTTGTAGGCTTTGATACAAAATGGGTAGGAAGAACATATGGGAGACTGTAATGGGTCTAGATTTGCAAGATCCCAAAGATGTGACCGTTTTTTCTGCTAAAGATATTGCTTGGTCTGAAATACATCGGAGGAATGGAATGGTTGATCGAGTTGCCAAAATCCCGTCAGAAAGAGTTCCCCACTTTATTAAAGGGGAGGAAATGAATCCCGATGCTCCTTGTGATTTCTACCGTAACCAAAACAAAGGCCCAGGAAAGAGGGATAGTGCAGCATTATGTTATGAAGTGTAAGTATTTCAAAATTTCATTTTTTGGATGTGTGTAATCATAGTACACTTTTTGCTTGTCATATCTACATAGTACAGTTATCGCTTGTCAGATGCACTAACTTTTGAAAAACATTTATGCAGATACAACTGTTCATTCGGCCCTAATGATAAGAGGGGAAAGAACCCAACTAAACGAAGGGTCAATTCATTTGTGAAAAGAAGGGGTTGCCAATGCCATATTATTGTTAAGGTTATAGTAAGCAATCCCGATGTTGCAATATTAACTTATAACAATCATGAGCATAAAGACACACAAGGATTGCCTTGTCATGGGAGGCATGACACTTCAGGTGAGCCTAGATCCATGCATAAGACAAGGTTGTCAAGGGATATCATTTCCTATGTAGAAAGTTGTTTCTACTTTGATGTGCCAGTTGATTCCGTGTGCAAAATGCACATCAACAAGCATGTGGACATTGATGCAACAAATCGGGATAGGGATTTCTTCTTGTGCAGGAAAGATGTCGAAAACATCTACAATCGTTTGAGGAAGGGAAAATATCAGCTTCACCAGAAAGATGAGCTAAGTGTGAACCTTTGGTGCCAAAACCATAAAGATGATATTTTTTTCTATCTAAAGCCCAACCGTCGAGATGCCCCTTTTACAATTGGGATTCAAACAAAGTGGATGTTAGAGACAATGGTTAAGCTCTCTCATAACAGCTTAATAGGAATGGATTCGACCTTTAGCACAAATAGATATGGAGTAAGTGTGATGTCAATGATCGATTTAGCTTGATCGTTTGTGTTGTCACGCCATTTCAGTTGTAGCATAAATCTAATTGCAATATGTTCTTTCATTATGGCAGTATCAACTGTACACACTTGTTGCATTTGATGCACAACAAAGTGGAGTACCGGTGGCATGGGTTGTGGCATCTCGGAATACAACACAAGACATTGCACTGTGGCTGGATCGGCTCATGCAGAGATGTTACCAAGCACGTCCAGATTGGAAAGTCAACGCTTTCATGGTTGATGATACTTTGGCTGAAATAGCAGCTTTGAGGTAATTTCAATCTTGTTATTTTGCAATGTACCTTGTATTTATTCTGTGGATGACACATTTATGCATATTATATATGGCAGGAAGATCACACATTCCAAAGTTATTTTATGTGTTTGGCACGTACGGAGGGCTTGGGTAAAAAATATGAATCGGTTGGTCCCCAATCCAGATAGAGCGAAATTAATGCTTAAAGAATTGGGTGATATCATGAAGTATTGTTCCAATGACGATGCCACTTATGAAATTGAAGGATTTTCCAACAAGTATGCAGATGAGAAAAAGTTCTTGGACTATTTCAAAACAAATTGGGTATCCGGTGATAAACTTTGTAAGTGTGCATACTCTTGTTTGTATCTTTCTTTTTTTTCTCATAAAGATGGTATATATGCACTCAATTAGTTTTATACTTGCAGGGATGTCGGTAAAAGGTTGCCGAGATTTTCCCCATGCAAATCAAGAGACAAACAATGCAATCAAGTCATACCACTGCTTCCTAAAGACGAAGTTTCTTTCTGATAGAAGAAAGAAATGCTCCCGTAGAATGGACTGGTTGATATATTTACTTTTAATTAATGTTGAGCCATTTTATCGATTCAAGGAGATTTTGAAAAGGGAAGGATATCTGAACAATTATAAGAAAGAGAAGCTACTTGAGTCATCATCAGAAAAAGCTAAAACAATCCCAGATAGTGACTGCTTCCCACATGAGAGCTTATCTCATGCTTATTGGGTGAGGAGTCAAACAACTCCTGATAGGCAGTACCTTGTCACTTGGTATCGTCCAAATTTTATGGCGTGTGATTGCCCATGGGCTGTTTGTGGCAACATTTGCAAGCACTCTATAAAGGTTGGTTGGTTGTATTTCTCCACAAGGGATTCATGTACGTTATTGGATAATGATGCGGGGCCTTCTTCATTGAATTCTCCTCCCAATATAAGTAGAAATGAACCAAGCCATGTCATAGATGTAGAGAATATTCTTATGGCTACTGACAATGTTGATCATGATGTTGATGCACTCCAATTATCTAGAGAGAAGTTGTTTGGTTATTTTCAGTTGATTCAAAACAGTGCTCTTTTCACATTGAGTAAAAATGAACAAATGATTGCTCTTGTTCAAAAAATGTTGGATGAATCCAACAAGCTTCAGATATTGGACTATGACTTCTCCCTTGGATTGGGTGCATATGAGTCATCTTTGAAGAGGAAAAAGAGTTTTCTTAGCCCTAAAAAGAAAAACAAAGAAAGAAAACAAAACAACGGCTTGGATATCGATATGAATGTTCATCCATCTGAATATGAACCCTATCAGTTTCAGTACCTCAATAAGCGGGGGCGTCCTCAATCCCACAATGCATCCTCCATTGCCGTAGGTGAGTTTCATAGAATAAAACGATGCATGTGCTTAGAATAGAATATGTTAGAATATAATCCGTCAGGATTATTGTAAATAAATAAATAAATAGGAATTTGAATAGTTGCATGGGAAGGTGAAAAGGCTGGTTCTCAACCGCCTCATTGTAATGTATAAATTAATGTTTTTGGCCATGAATAGAATCGAATCGGGAGTTATACCTAACAAGTGGTATCAGAGCTTGGCTATCTGCCATAACTCCTGCTGTTAAATTTCAGTCCTGGCAGCCTGTATGCTTGCCAGTGCATTGCCAAACCTCCATTCTGCCTGCCTGCCCATCATCAGTCTGTCTCTGCGTGCGTTTCTCCTCCCCCAGCCTACGCATGCATTATTCTCCTTCAAACGTTTGTTTGAGGTTACCCTGGAAGGATATGCTGCTGCAAATGTCGAACCCTCCGCCCTCCTGATCCGTGTGAGGCATCACCGCTTCTTTTTTTGTTGTTTTTGATAATGCTCTCATTCTGTCGCTTGGGTATAGTGCGCTCTCAGTTCTAACAATCTTTGGAATGATATGATGCTGCATTCTACCTACCAGTCCATCTATCCTTTACAAGATCTGCGATATTCATTGTTTTTCCAGTCCTACTTGCTCTTGTCTGCTAGAACGTGCTTATAGACATAATGACTGCATGTAGGCTGCGTGAAGAGCCCGCGTGAAGAGACTGCTGGCTGCGTTGGAGACCTGCGATGTGGATTAAGATGTGGCAGGATTTGAAGTCACGAAACCTATTCTTGAGTTCCAGTACTCTGTCCTGGTAATCTGCCTGGAGAAGGTTGTGGAACGTGACTATTGTTGTCGGTGCATAAACCCTAATTTTTCCCTAGTTTTATATGCGGGAAGTTTAATGTAATGTAGAGGAAGACCTGGGTCTTTGGCCAAGTACTCACCATATTAATCATTCCATGCGACTGATTATATAAGACTCCGTCACCATAACGACTTTGACTATCCACATTCCCCGCACCTTCCAAATGAACCATTGCATTTGACAAAATCTCTCTCCAAAATACTTATAAATATCCAACGAACATTGCAAAGAACGCAAATATTCAATCGACTTTGTACAAAGCGCTGAATCTCAAAGGCTTTCATTTTTATCGCTCCGACACGTGATGGCAATGAACAGAAGAAGCCATGAAGCAGAGCATACAGAAATGAGCGTCTTGGATCGAACCCACGACCATATTGGGGATTTGATGCTTGCGTGAAGGAGAATCGATGCTTTCATCTGCGTGGAGAAGAGACTACGTTGAAGATTGAAGACCGCATGGTATAATGTATGTTGAAGACTGCTGGGAGCTGAAGACTGCGTGAAGGAGACATATATTGCTGCGACTTGAAGACTGCGTTGATATGGTGTGCATATATGCGTTGATATTGTGACTGATATATGCGTTGATAAGCTGATGCCTGAAGACTGAGCCAGAACCTGCATGGAGACCTGCCTAAAGACTGCGTTGGGCTGCCTGAGGGAAGAATGTTCTCTGCAAGAATGTGGAGGTAAGGATGTAATGAGTATCTACGTGGAGACTGCATAAAACCTAAATTTACCCTAGATTCTGCGTGAAGTTTGAAGCGAAATATTTCCATATTTATGAGTTTTACCCTAGATGCTGCGTGAGTTTTGGAGCTGCTGTATATATGCTGCGTGTAGAATGAGCTCTGATATAGATGTCCTATAGTATGAGCCTGTATTAATAAATTTTAAGGTGGAGGTTCTATTGATGCCAAAGATTGTATACATCAGATTTCCCAGATTGTTATGTGGTATACAACTCTGAGTGCAGGAAAGTGGTGTACAACATTGATTTCCCCTCATCTATTTTCAATTCTTATCGGGAATTTTGTGTGAGAGAGAATCTCAGATATAAATCTTCAATTGAAGACTGACTGATAGATTGAAGGATATATATATGCTGAATGGTATATATGCGTTGAGTATATATACTGCTTGGAGTCTGGAAATTTTTATGATTGCTGGTGTATACATGCTGCTGTCTACTTCCTAAAATGCTGCTGAACCTGTGGAGTTGCCCACGAACCAAGCAAGCCTGTGTTGCTACAGCCTGTTGAAGACCTACTTGAAGACCGATCTCATACTGAGACTGATATATTGCATAGTGACTGATATATTTTGTATATTGAAGAAGCTTGTGTATGCTCACCTGAAGCTTGCATTGTATTCACCTTGGCAGAGACTGTAGACCTGCAAGGTTATTTTTTTTTTCTATTTCTCTTTGTCATATCAAGTTCATTATTGTAAATTACACTAACAGTTGTAAAGATGCACTCTTTGGCATCTAGTATTGGTGCTGCCCTAGCTGGCAAAGACCAATCCAAAGACCCTTCCAAGGGAGATTGCAGCAAGAGAGGTAGAGGGGGCAGAAACAACTCCAGAAAAAGATCAAAGTGCAAGCGTTGTGGAAAGACTGGGCACACATCAGATCAGTGTTGGGCTTCATGGGACTCCATCAAAGACAAGCATAACCAGAAGAAAGATGACCAAGATGCTAGTAAATCTTCTGATTCTCGTATTGTTGCACATTGTAATCTTGGATTTAATGAAATGACTTCTCTTTCATCTTACAAAGATTGTTGGCTGCTTGATACTGGTGCAACATCACACATGACATTTAGAAAAGACTGTTTTGAAGAACTGAATGAAACAATAGATGGCATAGTTTACTTCGCAGATAAGTCAAGTATTAAACCAAAGGGAATGGGCACCATTCGACTGAAGATGCCTGGATTCCCTGATTTCTTGTTGAATAACGTTCTCTATCTTCCAAAGTTGCAGAGAAGCATGCTGTCCTTGGTGGAGATTCGACAGCAAGGCCATTCCATCCACATGTTTGATGGAATCGTTGAAATAAGAAAGTCCTCTGACAACCAAGTCATCATGACTGGATATGAAGATGGGAAGCTGCTGAAGCTCACGGGTTCATCCGCAATATTTCAGAACTATGCCTACCTCTCTCAGCATGGAGAAGGTAATATGTCATCTAGCTCATTGTGGCATGCAAGATTTGGTCATCTAAATTATAACAGTCTTCGTTTGTTGAGAAAGAATGGTGTATTTGGCTTGCCCACCATTCCTAAAGAGAAGAATAAATGTGATGCATGTATATTAGGGAAACATAGTAAGCTGCCATTCCATGAATCTAATTTCAGAGCAAGTAGGAAATTAGAATTAGTACATTCTGATTTGTGTGGCCTAATGCCAACTCCTTCAGCAAATGGGAATAAGTATTTTATGACATTTGTTGATGACTACTCAAGAATGTGTTGGATTTACTGTTTAAAGACAAAATCAGAAG
>LPNX010841560.1:19330-86497 GCA_001517045.1 Pseudotsuga menziesii
CAAAGTGAAGTTGCTCTCGGACAAAGACAATTCATTGTTTTAACAGTCCAAAAACGCGCACGCGTTATATAGAGTCAAAACGCGTACGCGATTTGTATAAGAAAAACGCGCACGCGATATTTTTAAGCACAATTAATGGGGTGGGTGCAGGACTAAGGCTTTCCTAATTTCTTAATTATTAATTTCTTAAAGATTTCTTGATTTATTTATTATTAAGTTTAGCTTAAGAAGATATACTAAAATCATTTTATATTAGTAAACCAAAATCCAATTTATAAGGAGAAAGTAAACTTAAATAAATTACACACAACCTTCATTATTATGACATATATAAGTTAAAGACATAGCAACTTAAATGAGTTAGATAGAAATAAACATATACTTCATTACTTGGACATGATTTAGAATACATTCAATTTAAATATAAATATAGAAATTTAATATAAATATTTAATAACAGAATATCTTTTTGATTGATGATGATGATGATGATGATGACGACGATGGTGATGATGATGATGATGATGATGATGAAGGTGATGATGATGATGAAGATGATGATGAAGATGATGTTGATGGTGATGATGGTGATGGTGATGAGGATGAGGATGATGATGAATGATGATGATGTTCATGATGTTGATGGTGATGATGATGAGGATGATGATGATGATGTTCACGATGTTGATGGTGATGATGATGATCATGTTGATGATGATGATGATGATGATGAAGGTGATGATGATGATGAGGATGAGGATGAGGATGAGGATGATGATGATGATGCTCATGATGTTGATGGTGGTGATGATGATGAATGATGATGATGTTCATGATGTTGATGGTGATGATGATGAGGATGATGATGATGATGTTCACGATGTTGATGGTGATGATGATGATGAGGATGAGGATGATGAATGATGATGATGTTCATGATGTTGATGGTGATGATGACGAGGATGATGATGAGAATGATCATGATCATGATCATGATGATCATGATGTTGATGGTGATGATGATGATGAGGATGATGATGATCATGTTGATGATGATGATGATGATGATGGAAATGGTGATGATGATGATGATGATGATGATGATGATGATGAAGGTGATGATGATGATGATGATGATGATGAAGGTGATGATGATGATGATGGTGATGATGATGATGATGATGATGATGAAGGTGATGATGATGATGATGATGATGATGAAGATGAAGATGATGAAGATGATGTTGATGGTGATGAGGATGAGGATGAGGATGATGATGATGATGTTCATGATGTTGATGGTGATGATGATGATGAGGATGATGATGATGATGTTCATGATGTTGATGGTGATGATGATGATGAGGATGATGATGATGATGTTCATGATTGATGATGATGATGAGATGATGAGGATGATGATGATGATGTTCATGATGTTGATGGTGATGATGATGAGGATGATGATGATGAATGATGATGATGATGTTCATGATGTTGATGGTGATGATGAAGATCATGTTGATGATGATGATGATGATGATGATGATGAAAGTGATGATGATGATGAGCATCAGGATGATGGTGATGATGATGATGGCAATGGTGATGATGATGATCATGTTGATGATGATGATGATGATGATGATGATGATGATGATGAAGGTGACGATGATGATGATGATGACGATGGTGATGATGATGAAGGTGATGATGATGATGTTCACGATGTTGATGGTGATGATGATGATCATGTTGATGATGATGATGATGATGATGATGAAGGTGATGATGAGGATGAGGATGAGGATGTTCATGATGTTGATGGTGGTGATGATGATGAGGACGATGATGATGAATGATGATGATGTTCATGATGTTGATGGTGATGATGATGAGGATGATGATGAGGATGATGATGATGATGTTCATGATGTTGATGGTGATGATGATGATCATGTTGATGATGATGATGTTCATGATGTTGATCGTGATGATGATGATGATGATGATGATGATGATGAAGGTGATGATGATGATGAGGATGAGGATGATGATGAGGAGGATGATGATGGTGATGATGATGATGATGATGATGAAGGTGATGATGATGATGAGGTTGAGGATGAGGATGATGATGAGGATGAGGATGAGGATGGCAATGGTGATGATGATGACCATGTTGAGGATGATGATGGTGGCAATGGTGATGAGGATGATGGCAATGGTGATGATGATGATCATGTTGATGATGAGGATGATGATGATGATGAGGATGAAGGTGATGATGATGATGATGATGGCGACGATGGTGATGATGATGATGATGATGATGAGGATGGTGATGCTGTTCATGATGTTGATGATCATGATGAGGAGGAGGATGATGATGATGTTCATGATGTTGATGGTGATGATGATGATCATGTTGATGATGATGATGATGATGATGATGAAGGTGATGATGATGATGAGGATGATGATGATGATGATGATGATGAAGGTGATGATGATGATGAGGATGAGGATGATGATGAGGATGATGATGATGATGTTCATGTTGTTGATGGTGATGATGATGATGAGGATGATGATGATGAATGATGATGATGTTCATGATGTTGATGGTGATGATGACGAGGATGATGACGAGGATGATCATGATCATGATGTTGATGGTGATGATGATGAGGATGATGATGAGGATGATGATGATGATGTTCATGATGTTGATGTTGATGATGATGATCATGCTGATGATGATGATGATGATGATGATGATGATGATGAAGGTGATGATGATGATGAGGATGAGGATGATGATGAGGATGATGAGGATGATGATTATGATGATGATGGCAATGGTGATGATGATGATCGTGTTGATGATGATGATGATCATGATGAGGATGATGAGGATGATGATGATGATGATGATGGCAATGGTGATGACGATGATCATGTTGAGGATGATGATGATGATGATGATCATGTTGACGATGAGGATGATGATGATGATGATGAAGGTGATGATGATGATGATGATGATGACGATGGTGGTGATGATGATGATGATGATGATGATGATGATGTTCATGATGTTGATGATCATGATGATAAGGATGATGAGGATGATGATGATGATGTTCATGATGTTGATGGTAATGATGATGATGATGATGATGATGATGAAGGTGATGATGACGATGAGGATGAGGATGATGATCATGATCATGATCATGATGTTGATGGTGATGATGATGAGGATGATGATGATGATGTTCATGATGTTGATGGTGATGATGATGTTCATGTTGATGATGGTGATGATTAAGATGATGAAGGTGATGATGATGATGAGGATGAGGATGAGGATGATGATGATGATGATGATGGCAATGGTGATGATGATGAAGGTGATGATGATGATGAGGATGATGATGATGATGATGATGATGATGGCAATGGTGATGATGATGATGGAAATGGTGATGATGATGATCATGTTGATGATGAGGATGATGATGATGATGACGATGGTGATGATGTTGATGATGATGATGAAGGTGATGATGATGATGATGATGGAAATGGTGATGATGATGATGGAAATGGTGATGATGGTGATCATGTTGATGAGGATGATGATGATGATGATGATGATGAAGGTGATGATAATGACGATGATGACGATGGTGATGATGAAGGTGATGAGGATGATGAGGATGATGATGAGGATGATGATGTTCATGATGTTCATGATGTTGATGATCATGATGATGAGGATGATGATTATGATGTTCATGATGTTGATGGTGATGATGATGATCATGTTGTTGTTGATGATGATGATGATGAAGGTGATGATGAGGATGATGATGAGGATGAGGATGATGATGATGATGATGGCAATGGTGATGATGATGATCATCTTGATGATGAAGATGATGATGATGATGATGATGACGATGGTGATGATGATGATGATGATGATGATGATGAAGAAGATGATGTTGATGGTGATGATGATGAGGATGATGATGAGGATGATGATGATGATGTTCACGATGTTGATGGTGATGATGATGATGATGAGGATGATGATGATGATGAAGGTGATGATGATGATGATGATGAGGATGATGATGATGATGTTCATGATGTTGATGGTGATGATGATGATAAGGATGATGAAGGTGATGATGATGACGATGACGACGATGGTGATAATGTTGATGATGATGATGTTCATGATGATGATGATGATGAAGATGATGATGATGATGATGATGATGATGAACATGATGAAGATGATCATGATGATCATGGCGATGTTGTTGATGATGATGATGGTGATGATGATGTTGATGATGAGGAAGGTGATGATGATGATGATGATGACGATGATGATGATGATGATGACGATGGTGATGACGATGATGTTCATGATGATGATGACGACAATGGTGATGATGATGTTCATGATGTTGATGGTGATGATGATGTTCATGATGATGATGACGACAATGGTGATGATGATGTTCATGATGTTGATGGTGATGATGATGATCATGTTGATGATGATGATGATGGTGATGATGAAGGTGATGATGACGATAAGGATGCGGATGATGATGATGATGGTGGTGATGATGATGATGATGATGATGATGATGGCGATGGTGATGGTGATGATCATGTTGATGATGATGAGGAGGAAGGTGATGATGATGATGAGGATGATGATGATGATGATGATGATGATGATGACGATGGTGATGATGATGTTGATGACGGTGACAACGATTGTGATGATGATGTTCATGATGTTGATGGTGATGATGATGATCATGTTGATGATGATGATGATGATGACGATGGTGATGATGATGAAGATGAAGATGATGATGATGGTGATGATGATGATGAAGATGAACATGATGAACATGGCAATGTTGATGATGATGATCGATGATTAATGATCATGGTGATGATGATGATGATGATGAAGATGATGATGATGATGATGATGATGATGATGGTGATGATGATGTTTATGATGTTGATGATGATGATGATGATGATTATGATGAGGAAGGTGATGATGAGGATGAGGATGATGTTGATGATTATGACGACGACGATGGTGATGATGATGTTCATGATGTTGATGGTGATGATGATGATCATGTTGATGATGATGATGGTGATGATGATGATCATGTTGTTGATGATGGTGATGACGATGGTGATGACGATGGTGATGATGATGTTGATGATGATAATGATGAAGATGATGATGATGATGATAAAGATGAAGATGATGAAGATGAATATGACGATGAAGATCAACGCTATTTTTTATTTTACAAAACGCGCACGCGATTGTTTTGTACATAACGCGCACGCGTTTTGTTTATATAAAACGCGCACGCGTTTTGTTTAACTAAATCGTGCGCACATAGTTTTTAAATTCAAAAATTATTCCCTGCAAATGATAAGGCCGAGCCTCCACCCATGCTTTCATGGAATTCCTATGCCTATGTGTCTGTTTTGTACTTTCTTCGGATTCAACATGCCTGTGCCTTGGAGTATGATAAACCATGGCTAATTCAGCATTATATCCAAATTTTCAATATGCTCGTGTTTGGCGGTTCGTCTGATTATGCTGCACACCTCCATTTTTTATGAGATTTTAGAAACAGATATGGTTTTTTTTGCAGATTCTAAATATGTAAATTTTAACAAGAATACATAATTTTTTCTATTTTTTTCTTATTTATCTTCTGTCATCACTCCTCAACTCATTAAACACACTGGTAGTGTTTCATCCATATCTCTTTTGTTTCTCAACCATTTAATTTTTTTTTTTTATGGTGCACTAAAGAACACCAACCTCTACATGCTATAAAAAAACCATTTCCAAATAATTGCATTAATACATTCAAACGCTGCACCCACAATTGACGTACCGTTTTCGAGGTTTGATCTCTTAGATAATTTTAAAAAAAAATTTAAAATATTATTTTTATTATTGGAAAAATAGTCGTGCACTAGTCCTATATGTTCTCTATATGTATACCAGTTTTCGTAAGTTTATTCCATCATTTAGACACTCAGACGCTGCACCCACAAAAACATATACCTTATAATTTGTCCCAAAAATAAAAAGTGCCCGTTAAAATTTATCTAACTTTAGATAGTTAACAGCATTTTCAGTAGGAAAAAAAAATATATATATTTGGAAAGGTCATTCAATTTCCTACATTTCTTGTTTTTTACTGATAGCAAGATTCATTGTGTAAGTGTCTCAAAATATCCATGCAAGTTGATGGATCTCTGTTTTTTCAGTTTTGTATTGCATCTAACGCGCCAAAAGAGACCCTCAACTTCTTGCACACACCCGTTTACTTCCTGTAGTTTCTTCAATCACCTATAGAAGACAACACAAAACATAACTAAAAACACAAGAATTCCAAATAGCATTAAAGAGGTCACTTGTATAACACTACAAAATTAAAATAGAAAATTTCATGTATAAAACAAAAATATTTACTCACTATTGTAGAATTAGGAGTGGTATACATATGAAGTGTCTCATCATTAATTCTAGCCATCTTGTAAGCACTCTTGTGTGTACAAAATGCATATACAAACATGCTTAGTATGTATGATTTAAAAATAAATAAATAAATAAAATAAAAATATACAAATGAAAACATGTGAACTTACTCTTGTATATGCCACACATGTGTATTATTTATTCATCTCATAGACATGTGTCTCCTTACCATCTTGATAATTTTTCTTACCTTTCCCTATACTATATAATACACATGTTCAAGTCACTTAACACACAAAAATAATGTTTGAAAAAAACATATTAAAGAATAATGAGAAACGAAATAATATTACACTTCTTCAATCATATCATCATGGAAAGTGTTATCTTTATCCTCCATATTCAAATGAACCTTTGGTTGAAATCTCTTGTTATTTCATGTACATTTTTTAAAAAAAATTCCTCATATGGAAGTCTACACAATGTAGATAAAGAATTCAAGTCAACACTAAAAATGTGCATGTCATGTTAACTAATTAAAGTTTATTGTATTTGAAAATAACAAATTCAATGTGTTATAAAAAAAGTTTAGAATATTTGAAAATAACAAATTCAATGTGTTATAAAAGACTAGTTTACTTACTTTATTGAATGCATTGTTCTTGTAGCACCCTTCTACAACTCTTATTCTTTCTTAACAAAAATAACATAAGGTAATTATGAATTCCCAAGAAATTATTACTAGGGTGTAACAAGTATATGTGAGTGATCTTTAAATATTAAGATAATTAATATTAAAATCTATTAAATTAAGAGAAATTCATAGATATTATTAATATCTATATTTAGGCAAAAATGTCATATAAGCACACTCCAGAATTTCCTGCGCGATCCAAGCAATCATTTTGATGAGCAGAGGCTACATTTCAGAGGGCTATGGACCATGCTTATTTCAGAAACTGCTGGGAACTCATAACCATTAAATTCATTTAAAGGAAACAGGGATGAACCAGCTCCAGCTTTCCTTCGTCCAGTCCCAGGTCAAGTTTATACGCCATCAGTTTACCCTGTTGAAGCATCCGTTAAAGATCCCTTAGCCCTAGATCTAATTGATCGAGATAAGTAAACATCTTAAGTTTTTGGCTAGAAAGAACTAGCCTTTGGACACCAAGAACTTTTGTACACCAAGATAAGAATGATTTAAAAGATGGTCTTATAAAATAAACTATTTCTTTTGGACTTGTTTAAAAGTGATTAAATATTGTAAAAAAAAAAATGAATAAGTTGGCATAAAGGTCAATATACTCCTCACTAAGTATAAGCAGTAAATACTTTTAAAAGAACTAAATGAATGATTATTATGTAATATGCATTGAGAAAATCCTTGAATATTAGAGGACGATTCAACGTTGAAAATGCTTAACCTAAACATATTGTTACATTACTGTATGTTTAAATTACGCTACGTTTAAATTGTCGAGCTTGATGGCTGTGGGTTGAGACCAAAAGAAACACAGAAATTCTTTACCAAGATTACCGTTTTATCAAGCCATTCGTATTTTAATTATTATCGAGAAGTGAGGAGACTTTCATGTGGAAGTTCGATCCCTGGTGTGAATATGTTTCAAAGGCCAATCTTACCGAACTTTTATTACAAAGCTCAAGCTCTAAATGTAAGGTTAATAAGCACAAACTTTTATGTATACTTTGAAAAAGAAAGAACGTGGAGTCTAAATGTAATATTGGATCTTTATCTTGGACAAAATAGACGTTAGTCATTAATATTGTTTAACTTTATAATGTAGGCCTCTTTTCATCCTTTTAAGGATGGAAATCTGGAAATCATTATTAAGAATTGGTGTAGTAATCTTAGTATATTTATATAAATTATTAACTTTTTATAGTTTTTATATTTAATAATTAAAATAATAATATGTTGAATTATTATAGTCCATATTTGCCTTGTAAAAAGGCTGGATAGTAATTCGAAAATGTTCTTCATGAAATAGACTATGTGGAAAAAGGAAAAATAGATTGCAGCAAAGGTTATTTGAAATTGCAATCTTTTTTGAAGATTAAAATAATAAAAAAATTAACAATTTTGGTGGACTTAGCCCTTGGTTAGGGGTGAACCAGTATATGGGTGTCCCTTTCTTTCATTTGTTCTTAGATTTTGTTTATGCAATATATGGGTGTCCCTTTCTTCCATTTGTTCTTAGATTTTGTTTATGCAATTTGACTCAAGATGATGCATATGTTTGTGTGAATATGAAAGTACATTTGATTATGATTGTAAACTAGTCCATGACTTTCAAGTTATTAAGATTCTTTTTAAGTGTATGTCACCTTGTATTCTTTATAGGTTTAGGATGGAGAATGGTATGCATATGTTCATATAAGTTTTCTTTCTATGATGTTTAAGATGGTGGTAAGTTTCCATTTGTGGACTACACTTTAAGACCTTGTATTATTAAAAAATTGTAATCCTTTTTTAAGATTAAAATAATAAAAAGATTAACAATTTTGGTGGAAGGAAGGCCTTATAAAAAGGCTGGATAGTAATTTGAAAATGTTCTTCATGAAATAAACCTTGTGGAAAAAGGAAAAATAGATTGCAGCAAAGGTTATTCAAAATTGCAATCCTTTTTGAAGATTAAAATAATAAAAATGTTTAACAATTTTGGTGGACGTAGCCCTGGTTAGCGGTGAACCACGTATATTGGTGTCAAATTTGACTCAAGATGACGCATATGTTTGTGTGAATATGAAAGTACATTTAATTATGATTGTAAGTCTATTCCGTGACTTTCAAGTTATTAAGATTCTTTTTAAGTGTATGTAACCTTGTATTCTTTGTAGGTTTAGGATGGAGAATGGTATGCATATGTTCATATAAGTTTTCTTTCTATGATGTTTAAGATGGTGGTAAGTTTCCATTTGTGGACTACACTTTAAGACCTCATATTATTAAAAAATTGTAATCCTTTTTGAAGATTAAAATAATAAAAAGATTAACAATTTTGGTGGAAGGAAGGCCTTGTAAAAAGGATGGATAGTAATTTGAAAATGTTCTTCATGAAATAGACCTTGTGGAAAAAGGAAAAATAGATTTCATTATTCAAAATTGCAATCTTTTTTGAAGATTAAAATAATAAAAAGATTAACAATTTTGGTGGACGTAGCCCCTGGTTAGCGGTGAACCACGTATGTTTGTGTGAATATGAAAGTACATTTGATTATGATTGTAAGACTAGTCCATGACTTCCAAGTTATTAATATTATTTTTAAGTGTATGTAACCTTGTATTCTTTATAGGCTTAGGATGGAGAATGGTATGTATATGTTCATATGAGTTTTCTTTCTATGATGTTTAAGATGGTGGTAAGTTTCCATTCGTGGAATACACTTTAAGACCTCATATTATTAAAAACTTGTAATCCTTTTTGAAGATTAAAATAATAAAAAACTTAACAATTTTGGTGGAAGTAGCCCCTGGTTAGCGTGAACCACCTATATTGGTGTCTCTTTCTTCCATTTGTTCTTAGATTTTTATTTATGCAATTTGACTCAAGATGATGCATATGTTTGTGTGAATATCAAAGTACATTTGATTATGATTGTAAGACTAGTCCATGACTTTCAAGCGATTAAGATTCTTTTTAAGTGTATGTAACCTTGTATTCTTTATAAGTTTAGGATGGAGAATGGTATGCATATGTTCATATAAGTTCTTTCTATGATGTTTAAGATGGTAAGTTTCCATTTGTGGACTACACTTTAAGACTTCATATTATTAATCACACCTAACGGAACAAAGAAATGGTTGACGATCAAAACTATTTACATATTTATGTTAATGTATAATAATTATTCTTTAGTACTAATATTAGACTAAAGTTTTACCTCATTTCCCTAAAATCACCATGTGGATATATATAAGCAAATTATTAAATATATACATGAATAAAATCAAATCCTAACATGAAACTCCTTCTTGAATTCTTGAGAGCCATTTCCAAATGAAGGTCAAAGTGAGCTTCTTAATTCATTAAGTTTTTGCATTGCTTTGAGATTTTTTTTTTGCCAATGAGCATCATAAGCATGTGATCAACCCCTTTGACTAGTTGGAATTTGATCAAAGTCATGGACCTTTTGAGGATGTTTATTTAATGCATCAAGAGTAGTAACTACACATTTATTCTTGCAATTACCAACCATACAATAATGGAGTGGATGCAATCCATGTCATTTAATAATTTTGTAATCCAACTCTACCTGATAAGGCTCCATTATTGACAAAATAACAAAAAAAACAAATCTTAAAAATTTTACTCACCTAACAATAAATAAATAAAATAAAAAGAAATTAATCATGTCATTCAAACATTTCCATGCAGTAAAAGATTAAATTCAAATTTCAATTTCAGTTACAAATATTTATGTTCAAGATTAAATCCAAATATTAATGTGTTGTAAATTGTAATTATGTTTTTACTTTATAAACCAGATTACATTACATACCCAAAAATTCTATTTTCCACTATTAATTCTTACCATTACCCACAATTAATTCTGAGTACCAAGTCTTGTTTACATTTTGTGTAGTTTAGTTCATTCTTTTTTAACAAACTATATCTATTGTATATATTAAATTTTCGTTGCTACGTTATATACGGTCAAGGCTAGCAAGCTTGATGTTCTTAGGCTTGATATTTATTTTTAGTTTGGCTATCTGGAAAAAGATGAAAAAAAAAATGCTAGGCATTAAACATCTAAATAGTGGTCATCCATTACATAATTGTGGAATTGCGGAAAGAGGTTATGGTAGCCTGTTGAATATTTATAAAAAAATAAGTAATATGGGAAAAAATATTGTAATTAGTAAATATATATTTTATTGTGAGTTATGAAGTTATAGTTATAATTATAACTAGCATAATTATGAGAAGTGGTTGGTGAATATAGATAGATATATCTAACCACTTAATTTTGTAGAGACAAGTGGATGTTAAACAAATACTAAACCTTAAATTAATTACGAGATCCTTTTAAATATCCATTGAAAGTATAACATAAATATTAAATTAAGGAAAAAAAAACATATAACAAATATTATTTAATAATAATAAAAACAAAAAACAAAAAACAAAAACTGATAAGAAATATAAAACTTTGTTAAATTATAGATTTATAAAGAATTAAATAGTGAATTTTTAATTAAAGCTTATTTGAATTTTAATTAAGATGCATTTAAGCATAATAAGATTTAGGACGACCATGATGAAATGAATCTCCATTGTACACTTGTTATACTCGAATTAATCTTGTAAATCCATTCAAAAAAGTTGAAAATATGAAATAATATCTAAACACCTATAAATGTAATTACTTTTCTAAATAAATATATAAATATATATTTACAATTTAATTCCTTTTATTTAAAATACTAACTAGATATTTTTTTGTATGGAGGAAGGGAAGGGCAAGCATTTGCACTGAACAGGAAGAGAATGAGCGGAGATTTACAAGGTAAGTGATGTTGACTAAACGACAATTTAAGAAACACTAGCAGAATTATGTTGAAGATCTTTCCCCGCCCCACATCTGGCCCTCTTCCACCAATTGTGAATGGCCAAACTAAGAAACACACAACATGAAAGCTCGTGCACGGAGGAAATTTTGGCTTGAAGAGCTCAAAGGCGGCAGACATTTCTAAGAAATATGCAGACGGATTTGGTTTGTGTCACATTTCTTTGGGCCACCAGATTGTATATATATTATTTGGGTGTTAAATACAATATTCACTATTTTAATTGCTATATATACAAAATAATCATGTAGATATATAATTATCGGTTTGTTTTTACTGATTTTATTTAAACGAACAGTGATAAACTGATTGACAAAACATGGATTATTTGGATCGAAGTGTAATATTTAGTGGGCTTTAAAATTCTGAACTAATGCGAATGTGCAAGCTGGGATGAGCAGCCATAAATCGTTGGCATTAAACATCTCAGGACAATTCTTAGACATTGGTGGTGATGGGAGCAGAAATGTAATATAAGACATAGGTGTGGAGCGAATGAGGATGAGAGGCGACTTGGAAGGTAAGGAAAAGGGAAAACAAAAATGAGAGGGGAGAGGTAAGCAAAAGGGAAAACAAGAGAGGGACAGGATGGGAGAAGAGGGAGATCAAGTGGGGAAGAAAGCAATGGAGGAGAGGGAGTGAGTGGGTTGGAAGACGGGAGAGGCGTAAGGTAGGGACAGAGTCATAGGAAGGAGGGTCAGATCCATGGGTAAGAGGAATCATTATATCGATAGGGATAGGAAACCCTTGGGTAGGGTGGGCAGAGATCAACAAGCCACAAGAACAGAATTTTAAACCATGTACGGGGCGATATAGGTTGTGGGTAGTGGAAATGAAATGAAATGATTGATTTTAATGACATCCACGAGGTTGAACAACCTAAGGGACCGAGAGATTAGCAACTCTAACTCGTCTTCATATGTTTTTCAATATCAAATCTTTTGCTATGGATCTTGACTAGAAAGATAGCAAACTCGTTGATCTTATCCTTTTCAAATCGACTGTGCATATTGTCTATCTTTAAGTTGTTTCATACTGATTGTGAATATCTTTGTAGGTTGTACATTCCATGACAATGTGTCATTCCATCTCCACCACTAATGTATTGCAGAATATGCAAGTTCTCTTCCCAAACTTCTTTCGGCACCCTCCATCTACTAGTTTCACATCTAAGGTGATGTGAACCCGTCCTCAGATGAGCAACTTACAACCTTGCTTTCCCTTTAATAGCTTCCCCTAAATATGTTCTCTCTCCATGGTCACAATTTGGATTAAACTCTTTGATGTAGTATGTTTTTTTAGGCCCAGTGTGATTGGTCAACATGGCAATCCTAAAGTTTTCCATCACAAAACTATTTATTTCTTTATTGGTGTTAGGGCATTGATGTAAAGTTGATATTCCACTTACTCAACCACTTTTTGTTTTACTTCATCCAGTTTTATTCCTACGACTACCTTGGGAAACGATTGTTATCCATGTTTTCATCCCTTTTTAAATAGTTTGTTAACTTGTTTATTGTTGTTGCCTCCAACATAAAAGTACGTTCTTTTGCCAAAAGAATTTCATACGGGACACTGGCTTTAAATTTGAGATTGTTAGTAATTAATTGCTTATGAATTCTTTCTAATTGTCTCCATCTACAAGTTGACGTGTCGCGTCCCCATACTTCACAACCATAGAGAACAATCGACGCAACCAACATACCAAAGAGAGATTTTTTGGTTTTCCAATCCCAAAGTTCATATTTTCTGCACCTATTTTGGAGTAAGTATGAGGCTTTCCATCCTCCTTGTATCATTTTCTCCCTACAAGTCTCCCAATTAATCTTATAGTGAAATTCAATCCCAAGATATGTGTATTCTTTCACTATCTCCAATGGAATACCTTTGAAAACAAAGGTGAGTGGTTTGTCTTTTATATTTAAAGAGAAGATTGTGATTTTGGTTTTGGTAATGTTCACTTGCATCCCAGCCTCTTCACAAAATTGTTCTAAGGAATTTAATTGTTCTCTTAATCCATGCACTATTTTTGAAACTATAATAAGATCATCCACGTATAAAAGTAGCTTTACCACATAGCCTGCTAGATGGGCATCCCCTCCATCCATTTTACTTAACCAAGATTCTAACTTATCAATATATAAACCAAACAAAGTGGGGGATAGACGACATCCTTGTTTAATGCCAATATCACTACCAAAACATTCGGACATATCTTCACTTGTTTTGATTTTAGCTCTAGCCTTTTCATAAATTTTGTGAACCGCTACTCTATTCCATCTACAATATCCTACTCTTCCATTTTGCTCCATAGTTTGTGTCTAGGAACTATGTGAAGGATTTCTTAAAGTCTACAAAACAACAATAGGTTTTTTCACCCTGTTTGTCCCAAATTTTCTCTATCAAATGTTTAAGGGTAATGTACAATGATCAATCATAGAGTGCCTAGTTCTAAAACACTCTTTCCATTTTTCCTTCTTTCCCTCATCTTCTACCCAACTATTGATTCTTCATTATATCATGCTCCCAAAAAGCTTTCCCATGAGGGGGTTGACCATAATAGTGTGGTAGTTAGAAGGGTTATTGATATCTCCATTCTTAAAGAGAGGAATGACCACACTAGTAGTCCATTCTCCCGGAAATCTATCCTAGATGACCCCATTGAAAATTCCTTTTATCTGAGGGACAAGGAGATCAACCCCCCATTTAAAAAATTCAGCTTGAATCCCATCTATTTCCTCTTCTTTGCCACTTCCTAAATTATTTATTCTTTGCTTGATATCATCCACTATGAACAGTTCCACTGATTTTTTCACTATGGGAAAAGTATCCTTCTCGTGCACCCGCTCATATAGGAGCTTCACATAGTCTAACCATTGGACATATGTAATATTGTTTTCATTCCATTTCTTAGTTCTTATAGTTCTCTCCAAAATCCTTTAGGGTAGTGTTTTCCAAGAGAGATTAACTCCTTTCTTCTTGCATTGACATATTCTTTTTTCTTTGATTGAACTATTTTTTCATATTTATTCTTGTTTTCTTTGCTCATTTTTCTCTCTTTTAAAGATCTCTTGGTTCCCTTGCATTCTTAATCATACCATGGATTTGTCGAAAAATTACTTTTATCTCTCTTCTTGGGATGAGACCTTTTGCATGCACTTAAGGTCTTGTGTATTGTTGGGATCAACAAACTACTATTAACATCACCATCTACCATGTTATTCCAAGACTTTGATTATTGTGTGGGCTAGTAGGAGCAAACTCCAACTTAATAAATAGGGGGCATGATAGGGGACTTTGATTCTTGTTTGAGTTTTTTCATTAGAGGAAATTTCAACTCAAAATGGGCCTTTCAACCCTAATTCAAATTCCATGTCATCATGTGTTAGCCAATGAAATTGCTTTAAATTTGAAATACTATATAGGCCTTAAACAATTTTTAATATAAATTTGGGGATATGTATCATAAAAAAAACTATTTTTTTTGTTCGTATTTTCGACATCTCTACCTGTGTTTTTTTCAAATATTTCTTTTTTGGGGGGTAGCAAGGTCCATTAAAAGTATGCAAAGTGGGTACTCGTTGGATGCAGAATTTAATTCCACATCCAACGAGCTCTCCCGATCGAAAATTGAGTAAAAACACAGGTAGATATGTCGAAAATACGAACAAAAAAGTAGTTTTTTTCTTTTCTTCCTCCAAAATTAATAAATATTATTTTATTATTTTAACTATTATTTTATTATTTTCCTTAGGAGGCCCATTTTGAGTTGAAATTTCCTCTAATGTGGGGGGGGAAATAACAAGCAACCAACCTAAAAGTAACCTCCTTCTCAGTTATTTGCAGCCAAATGTATTTTTTTGGGTCCTTTTTTTCTACTTTTACAATTCCACTCCTTCTCAGTTATTTGCATCCAAATGTATTTTTTTTGGGTCCTTTTTTTCCACTTTTACAACTCCACACCATTTTTTATTTATTAGCATTGTGACCCCCCCTGTTTCCGTTGTCTATCTCATTTCCTTTGTTCCAAACTGAAATCTTCTTTTAACCCTCAAAATTTGGAACCTTGTAGCCATCATGCTCATGTGTTTCTATAAGAATGATACTATATTTCCCCTCTGCTATGGGCTCCAACCCCAAACCCCTTCTCCATGGATAACCTCTGTCGTTCCAACTTTCTACTGTAAACAGTCTTGTGGGGCCTCGATTTCCTATTTCTTATTTAAGAAACAAGCATTGATTTGAGCTTTCTCATTCTGGAACCATGCCCACTTTCCCTCATTTATTGTTGTTTTCACTTTTTCCCACTCCTTTGTTAGTTGTTCTTATTGAGCAAAAGTCAAGTCCTCATTTAGGTAGATGTGTTTGCCTCTAACCAATCTTCTATTTCTAATTATCAAATTTGTATCCTCTATATTCCTTACGATAACTCTTACATGGCTATATCTTCCTCCCTTTATCTTCTTTTCGATCTTGCTTGCTTGGTGAATACACCATGTCCACTTCAACTTATCTTTAAGGAAGTCCCTTGCTAGAATGCATGTCCTCTCACTTTAACCAAAGTCTCTCAAGCGTTTGGTAATGACATTCACATCCTTGCCTTGCTTATCTTTCTCTTCCTTTATTTATATTTTGATTTGCTTCTCAATGACTTCTTTTTGTTTATTTTATTACCCACTTGCAACTTGTGACCATGATTTAGTCGTTTCTATCATGTCTTTTAGTTGATTTTCTTTAACTTTCAAGTCGACTAAAGCTAACTAAATCTCTTATATTTGTGGTGTTTCCTCTTCTTTTATCAATTTTGATTTCTCAAATCCAGTTATCTTCAACTGTTATAATTCCTATTTTAATTCAAGGAAGACACTTCTTGTTGTCCTATTTCCATTTTAACTTGCATGTTTGAGATTTGTTCCTTAATTTTTTATTTTCTCTCTCTAATTTCCCCTTGAACTCAACAATTTCATTTACTTTGTTGTCTTCATACCATCTTTTCTCTTCTAAAATTTTGAGTCTCCTTAAGAGTTCTTTCACATATAGATCAAATGACCACATTAATGGTTTTTACATGGGACTATATAGGTTTTTGTTGTCATGATTATTTCTTTTTTGTCCTCTTTGTTTACTGTGGAAACCTGTGTTCTATTCAAATTTGATTCAAGATCCTTAATAATTTCTATTTGCTCCACATTGGTTTGAGAAGCCTTATTGGATATGATGTTCACCTTCAATGAGATCATTGTGATTTTTTTCTTATGTGGTTTCCTTAATTCAGGTTTTCCTATGCTTTAAATTCTGCTTATATTGTTTTACGTTTACAAATACTAATCTTTCATCTAGGTTTCCAACATCCTTCTTAAAGAAATATGCCATAAAAGAATCCCCTACTCTTGCTAACTCCTCTATTGTCACAATGGAATGAGAAACTGAATATCCACTATAAAGATGAAGATTGTGTTTCCAAGAAGAGCTCAAGTCCTCTTGGTGGACAAGGTTTATCAATGACAGTGAACCACTCAACTGAGATTGTAAACCCTTGTTATATCCTTCCCTCTCCACAATATTAGAATAGTTTGCAAATTTGTTTCCTTTTGTATTAATAATTGGTATTGAAAACTCCTTACACTAAACCCTTAGCTCACCAAGACTAAACTTGCTATTCGCCCCTCTAGATTAACCCCCATATTTATTTTGTTCTGTTTTCGTCCAATTTTTTTTTGCCACATTTGATTTGTGCCATCTTAAAGGAGATAAACAAGGCTTAACTGAGGAGATATAAAGAATACTAGGTCCCTCTGTAACCTTCCCCTTAGACAAGAATCCCTCTCAAAGACCAAAAACCTCGTCGAGAGCACTTCTTTGTCGTTTTTTCGCAGGCAAGGAAAAATGATTCCTGAACAGGAGTAGGGAGGGTTTCAATCCCCTAGGACAAATGTGGATAGTAGAAGTAGTATGGATGAATTTTTCAATAAAAGAACAGGTTTTGAGAAACCCCAAAAATATTTAGCAAATATTTTTGCAAATTTCAAGCACTCACATGGATTTGAAAATGTTTACCATCGTCGAATCCTTCAATGGAAAGACCTCTTGAATATATTTCCTCAAAACATTGATGGGAGGGTGGCATCCATACAATCATTCCATCTCTAAATGTTAGTTTTGAGGACCATATAATTAATATAGTGGAAAGTCATGGGGTAAGTGGAGACTCCATTAAGATGCCATTAGCTACATATATAACTTTGGTGATCATGCAAGGGGTGGAGGAAGAGGACTTGGTTATGGAGGAGAGCGCCCATGATCAAGTTGATGATGTGGAGGTGGTTGAGCCTTAACATTTGGAGCTATATAGTATGACACAATCGGAGAAACAAAATGATACTTCAACGTTTTCTTTGTTGTAGGGTGCATGCACATTTAGTCCAAAGGAAAATTATGCGTTTCTTATGTCACATGCCAAACGAGGAAGCATTCAGCAAGTGGGATTTGTTGAATAGGGAAGCCAAAGGAATCTTTTGAACTCATACCTAGGTTTTAGTGTGAAGTATGTGTGTTTATTGTTTAACTTTGATGCAACAACTAATCATGTTTTACCATCATCGAATCCTTCAATGGAAAGACCTCTTGAATATATTTCCTCAAAACGTTGATGGGAGGGTGGCATCCATACAATCGTTCCATCTCTAAATGTTAGGTTTGAGGACCATATAATTAATCTAGTGGAAATTCATGGGGTAAGTGGAGACTCCATTGAGATGCCATTAGCTACATATATAACGTTGGTGATCATGCAAGGGGTGGAGGTAGAGGACTTGGTTATGGAGGAGAGCGCCCATGATCAAGTTGATGATGTGGAGGTGGTTGAGCCTTAACATTTGGAGCTATATAGTATGACACAATCGAAGAAGAAAAATGATGACTTCAACGTTTTCCTTGTTGTAGGGTGCATGCACATTGATTCCAAAGGAAAATTATGCATTTGTTATGTCACATGCCAAATGAGGAAGCATTCAACAAGTGGGATTTGTTGAATAGGGAAGCCAAAGGAATCTTTTTGAACTCATACCTAGATTTTAGTGTGAAGTATGTGTGTTTATAGTTTAACTTTGATGCAACAACTAATCATGTTCTATAATTTGGTATGTGGAACATTCTTTGTTCTCTTTCTTATGTTCAACCATGGAGTGTATATTTTATCCTGGAGGAGCATGGACAGGACAACTATATGCTTTGGATAGAGTTTCACTCCCTTCCAATAGTGTCTATTTGTTGATCTGTTTTCCCATTGGTTTGGAAAAGTTCTTATCATATATGGAAAGGGTAACTCCTTTAGAGATTCTCCAAGGGTTTGTTTTGAGATGGATCTAAAGAAAAAGTAACCTAACTTTATTTTAGCTTGCACTATAAACAAGGTTAGATAGTAGAAAGTTCAATACATGAATCTCTCAAATGGATGTTTTGCATGCCAAGATCAAAATCATTTGATTCAATATTTCCTTCATCATCAGCCTAAGCCATGAAAGGGTAAGGATAAGGGAATGATTCCTTAATATCCAGTCTCAAGTATGGTGGCACATTTTTGGCGTCAAAACCAAGGGTTCCTAGTGGTGTTTCTACTAGGTCAGGTGCTAGTGGAGGAGGTTGTGCTAGAGAAAATATTGGTGGGCTTGGTTCTAGTGTCTCTGGATTTGGGGTGCCAAGAATTCTAAGTTTAGGCGATGGATTTGGTGTAGGTACAGGTCTAGGTTCTAGTACATGAGCTCCATCAGAGGCTGGCCATTGGAATATTGGTAGACAAGGCCCAACCCTAGCTCCTAATGCTTCACAAGTAAGTCGACAATATAGGGCTACATGTTACGGCACAACATATGGATAGTGTCAACATGGAGGTTAAGCAGAGGTGGTAGGTGAAGTCCTCCAAGAAAAAGATGATTTATTCTCCTGTGCATCTAGACAAGACGATAAGGCGATGAGCCCCCAATGGAAGTACTATAAATATGCGTGGAACAAACATAATTAAGTTTATTAAGAGAGACATTAATTCAATCACTAAATATCCAATTTAAATTGAACAATAAGTTACAATCCATACATACAAATATATAACGGTAAATAAAATAAGAGATGATGAGATACAATGACCATGTCGCATTGCACTTACAACATTGACATGTCACAATGGCAATTCATGCCCTTTCAATAAGTCATGTCTTTTAGATAGGATGTGTCATTTCATTAATCATTAATTATTAACCAGCGTAGATCCAAATCCTAGGCTCTATCAAGCGCTGAGAGGGATCAAATCTCATGAAAATCTCTCGAGGTGCAAACCTCTTCTTAGTTATTGTACTCAATGAGATGTTAACTTTGGTGTGTCCTATATATAGCCATTAATTTGATTCAAACCAAAACACACATCTTTTTATTTAAGGTCCACATATAATATTTTTATTATTAATATTTAATATTATTTATGGCCAGCATATTATATTTTTTTATTTTTATTTTGTTAGGAATGAAATTACAACATCTCCCCATACATGGTTTTAAAAACATATGCAAGGCCCTCCTAAAACCATGGGTTGTTTAGGAGGCCTTGCATATGGTCTTAAAACCATTTGAAAAGCCCTCCTAAACCATGTACAATAAAACCATGGGTTGTTGTGCAAGACCAACATTTTTTTTCCAGATAATTCAATTTTTAGTTTTTTATTATTTTGTTAGGTAGGACCATTACAACATCTCCCCCATATTGTGTTTTTTTTTCTAACCCACATTTTATTTTTGCAAATAATTAAATTTTTACTTTTTTATTGTTTGGTTAGGTAGGAAGATTACAACATCTCCCCCATATTAGGTTGTTTTTCTAGCCGACATTTATTTTGGTTTATAATTAAAATTTTATTTTTTTATTAATAAAAATAATGTTACGTAACGTTACATAACGTTATGTAACGTTACAAGATCTCCCCCATACTGGGTTGTAGAGCGTCTCTCAGCGCAATTATTAACTAGCGTATATCCAAATCCTAGGCTTTATCAAGCGCCGAGAGGGATCAAATCTCTCTAGGTGCAAACCTCTTCTTAGGTATTACACTCAATGAGCTATCAACTTTGGTGTGTCCTATATATACCATTGATTTGATTCAAACCAAAAGACACATCTTTTTATTTAAGGTCAACATATAATATATTTATTATTAATATTTAATATTATTAATATTAATAATATTAGAACATCTCCCCCATTGGGTTGTTTAGGAGGCCTTGCACATGGTTTAAAAACCATGTGCAAAGCCTCCTAAAGCATGTACAATAAAACCATGGGTTGTTTAGGAGGCCTTGCACATGGTCTTAAAACCATTTGCAAGGCCCTCCTAAACCATGTAGAATAAAACCATGGGTTTTTTTAGGAGGCCTTGCACATGGTTTTAAAACCATGTGCACGGTCCTCCTAAACCATATACAATAAAACCATGTGCACGGTCCTCCTAAACCATATACAATAAAACCATGAGTTGTTTAAAAGGCCAACATTTTTTTGCAAATAATTCAATTTTATTTTTTTATTATTTTGTTAGGTAGGAACATTACAACATCTCCCCCATAGTGTTTTTTTTATGATCCACATTTTTTGGGGGGATAATTAAATTTTTACTTTTTTATTGTTTTGTTATTTTTTACTTTTTTATTGTTTTGTTAGGTAGGAAGATTACAACATCTCCCCCATATTAGGTTGTTTTTTTGGCCGACATTTATTTTGTTTTATAATTAAAAAATCTATTTTTTTATTAATAAAAATAACGTTACATAATGTTACGTAACGTTACAAGATTTCCCCCATACTGGGCTGTAGAGAGCCTCTCGGCTCAATTACTATTATTAAAATAATTTTTATTTATTATTATGTATGTTACATTGCATTTCCCTTTAACAATCCTTTGTCCTCAAAGCATAAAAAATTATGTCTTCATTTTTTCTTGTAATTCCTTCTCATACTTCTTCTTTAGACTTACATGCATCATTGTTGAGGACACAAAACAATATGATCTTTTCAGTGATAAGCAGAGTTGTCAAATTGTGTAAGGGTTAGTATATTTGATGCCCAAGATTGGGTATATGATTTATGTATTTGTACTCTCAATTCCATATTCTCTGTAATTCAAAATATCAGAAATCCCTCTATGAAAGGCTTGCATTCCCATGCTCTAGAATGACTAGTTTTCATGTATTTGGCTTCCATTTTGAAAGAGTTGTATATTAGATATGTATGAGGATGTTTATATGATTTTGTTGATGATGGGGAAAACATAAATGATGTATGACTCTGTAATTTCATGACCATATGATCTATAGCTTGAAATCCAAGAAAATCCAGTGTGAAAGGCTTGAATTCCCATGCTCTTAAATGACTAGTTTTCATGTATTTGGATTTCACTTTGAAAGAGTTGTATATTAGATATGTATGAAAGAATTTATCTGATATTTAATGCTATTGGGGAATCCATTGGAGTTTTTTTTATGATATTTATTTGTCATGTCATTATTAGAACCATTCAATCTACTTTTCATGAGACAAAATCAAGCTATTAATACCATTTTCCCTTAAGCAAATTCACTGAAAGTTACCATATGGATGTTGCACTTCATAACCAGTATGAAAATATTAATAACCATGAAAAATGACATATATTGATGTCTGATATGCATCCCCATACTTTTTTATGAAATTTGGGAGGGTCATACTGCATTTGGAGAGCCAAAAGTGTCATCTACCCGTGGGGGTTTTAACATCAATTTCCTAGTGTTTTTGTCTTGCTTTCCCTAGGGACAAAAGAAAGTTCCAGAAGAATTTGGAAAGTGTATGATAATTAATAATATTAAATAGGATATCCTAATACCCCCCAGGCCCTTTAATATAGAATTTGAAGTCATTTGGGTGCATTTGTATTAACTTGAGCAAATTCACCATTTTCCCTTAAGCAAATTCACTGAAAGTCACCATATTGATGTTGCACTTCATAACCAGTATGAAAATATTAATAACCATGAAAAATGACATATATTGATGTTTGATATGCATCCCCATACTTTTTTCTGAAATTTGGGAGGGTCATACTGCATTTGGAGAGCCAAAAGTGTCATATACCCTTGGGGTTTTAACATCAATTTCCTAGTGTTTTTGTCTTGCTTTCCCTTGGGTCAAAAGCAAGTTGCAGAAGAATTTGGAAAGTGTATGATAATTAATAATATTAAGTAGGATATCCTAATACACCCCAATCCCTTTAATATAGAATTTGAAGTCATTTGGGTGCATTTGTATTAACTTGGGTTTCACTTGTCCAAAGCTAGATATTAACCAAAATTGTGCAAACTTGAATAACATGTGAAAATGAGATTTTTTATTATACCATTGAGTGTATGGGGTATTTTAGTATGTTTTAAATCCCATAGGGTCCTTCCATAAGGGATTTGGAAAGTTTCAGTGGTGTTTGGAGCCAAACGAAGAAAGACTAGTTTACTACTTTTTCCTAGGAAACTTGCACTTTCTCTCATTAACCCAAAACCAAGTTGCAGAGGCTTGAAGTCAGACTCAAAGTGTTAAAAGGTAATATTCATATGTTTTAAGTCTTTCAATATCATTTCTTTTAAAATTAGGGGCCATTTTGTGTCAGTTGGAACCCCCTAGATTCATGACTAGTTGAGCTTGAATTTTCCCAAATTGTAGTTTTCTCCAATATTCCAAAAAGGGACATTACAATGATCTTGAAACATTTGTATTTGACTTTTGGATACCTTGAAGTATTACTTCTAATACGTCCTTTAGCTCTTCTAATGAAGGAACCTCTTGGTATGGCTTCATTGTAATGTCCTGCAATGCTATTTTCTTATTTTTATAGAAGAATGTTAAAAAAAATCTCCATAATTAAGATGCGTAGTTCTTCTAGCCAAATTGAACAAAGAATTATGTCAACCTCTTTATCAAACATAGATGTAATATTGAATTTGCATTTGAATTTATAATCATCAATTGTTAGTTGTAAGTCCTTAACTCATATTTATTTTTGCCAATAGAGTTTTCATGTTCAATTATACATAACTCTAGAATTAATAATTGATTGGCGATATCAACATTCATATAATTTCACTAGTCATGTGGACAAATGACAATGTTAATATCATATTCTTGAATAATCCCTTTAAATATTAATACAACATTCACATATTTTGAAAAGGAACTAGGGAATCTTCCTTGTTTCTTATTAAAATCCATTTTTTAATCTTCTTAATTACTTTAAAAAACTAAAAGTATCTCCCTTAGATTACACTTTGATCTCAAATTCTTTAGATTGCATATTTTACAATATAATTTATCAATTAACTTTTAAATCTCAATTTAATAATATTATAACCCCTTGTTCAACTCACTAGAATTATGATATATACTTAACATTCTTAAATCCAACATTAATGCTTATTTATATTATTAATCTTTTCGTTCCTATAAATCTCTTCTTTCTTAAACCACTCCACCAAACTACCTTATTATAACATTAATAATTGAAATTAATAAATTTTAATATAACCCTTATCATGCAGCATTAATTTAGAAGAGGTGGCTCCCAACTATCACGACTTATCAATTTAAGCAAGTAAATCTCTAACAACCAAACGGTTCTCCGACGGGGTTCAAAACCCCAATGAGACATTGGCATGTTGTGATGAGGCTAGAGGGGTAGCCCCCTTCTGAAGTGAGAGCCCCATTTGACTATTTCTCTGAACATCTCTGAAGAAAAATTGGCATAAGCATAAAATTTCTCATACATGCATTATGTCAAACACTTTGAATGTCTAGGGATTTAATTAAAATATGTTAATAAACTTGTACACGCATGTTTTGGTCAAATGACTGAGAAAAACCCCAACTTCAGGAAAACCCTGAAGAATAATTTCTCATTAACGAAGAATACTCATAAATTTTCAACACATGAAATTATTTCTTCAATCCTCACTGACAAAATTCCAAATTTAATGATAGCAACAAACTACCTTGTTTTATGTGCAAACAACTGTACTTTATGTTGTATGACCCTCACACGTGCCAATATGAATTGCAATAGTCTATTGTACTTTCTTCCTTGAAAATAAACCCACACATGTCTGTAATTAATGTTGTACAGACTGTACAACCATAATTGAATGCACATCAACTTTCTTGGGAATCATGCCTTCACACGTGACTGTACTTAATGTACGGTCTGCAATAAATGCTACAAGCTCCCTTGGGATCCAAGCTGCTTAACTCTTCTTGGGAATTGTACCATTGTTGCTAGGGTATTTCTTCTTTATCCTTCACATTCTTATTCTTCCTCTCTAATGGTGAGTGTTTTCTTCAATGCCCTTTCTTTGTCTTAAACTTCAAATTTGTAACTACCTTCCCTAACTAATCAAGGGTTGAGAATTAATTTCAAAATCAAGGGTCATAATTAAAACTCACTTTTAATTATTAAATACATCACTTAAAGTGGTCCACTTTATAAAGTACAAAACAACATCATTTTATTTATATAAAAAGTCATTTTTTTACAAAAATAAACAAATGACAAAAACTTAAGACCTTCTCATCACACTCGCACCAAAAATATGAGAAAGGACCTTCATAGTTATCATCTTCCAACACTCCCTCTTAATGAGGAAGATCCAATGCACCATCTAAATCTCCACCTTTGACTCCTGATGTAGCTCCCTCCTACTCTGGAATCCCTCTCGGATACAAGTGCCTAACTCCATACTGTAACTCTGAAACCTGAGACTCACCCTAAGCCTCATCTACTTCTCATCACCACCACCACTAGACTGGTTGAGTCTTCTATCAGTGCTCTGGATAGAATCACTCTAAGAAATGTAAATTACATGTCGATCAGGTGCATCTCCTACCCTACCCTCTGACTCTGATAGCCACCCACATGTTCCCGAGCGTACAACATGCCCTCTCAAAACATATAATATGTCCCGGCGATCACCAAGCACAATGGTAGTACCAACTAACTCATCTCTCTGATATATGAAAATATGACTGTATCTCACCATCATCACATAACCCTCATCCTCAAAGGATGACACTCAAAGTTTGTTAACTCTCATCCTAGGAATAAAGAGAACCTCATGTATATTCAAGACCCCACCAAGGTCTAGTTGGAATCTAACTGTTCCAACCCCTCGTATTGCCACTTGTGGATTGTTGATATCCGTATAAACATAGTGTCTCGGTCACAACTTTGTGATAATCTGAAAGGCATTATAGACTCCAGTCATGTGTTTGGTTGACCCACTGTCAAAAATCCAAACATGCTTAAAGGAGGAACTTCCTATACTAGAGTCAATAGAGACCAAATTAAATTCCTGCTCGAAATTGACTGCAAAGTCTTCTACTGCTGCAGTTATTATTGAATTTTTCTTTGTCTTCCCTTTCTTCTTCTCATGACACTTAGAGGCATAGTGTCCCATCTGACCACACTAATAACACTTGACCCGACTCATGTCTATCTTCTTTCATTTTCTTTTGTTGCAAGTGCCACGTTCTCCTCCACTTCCTCACTGACCTGACCACCCAGAGACCCCTCCTGGATCTCGTCCTAAGTAAAGTCATCCCACAATCTAGACCAATTGGAAAGCTTTTCTCTACCTACAATGCACTTCACAAAGATGTCCCACTTCTTGGTGAAGCCCTTCAAGGCTATCCTCACCAACTTCGAAAAAAAACAATCTCTCATACAGCTGGAAACTCGTCCTTGACTTATGCCACACAAGTCAAGTAGGAGGCTACACCCTCATCCTTATTCATTTTAATATTGTGTAGCTTGTCTTCCAGTTCAATCTTGAGGTTCTCCTTCTTGGATTCAAACAACTGGTTCAAAGTATCCCACATGTCTTTAATTGTTTTCTTCTCTGCTAAATGTGGAATGAGATGGTCTTTAATTCCATCCAGGATTACTCTTTGGGCTCTAGCTTCTAGAGCTTCAAACTCTTCAAGCTCATCCTTATCTATTGGTTTAGTCATCTTAATGTTTGCAAACCTTCAAATTTTACACTCTTTCAATATGACAATAATTCTTACTTTCCATGGGATATAATTAGATATCCCATCCAACCTATCCTCAAACCGTATGCTCATCATTGGAAAACAACTTACAACAACAATAATAGAAAGACTACTAAAACACTTCTTTTGTACCTCTTTACTATTAAACCTTTCTAATTCAATATCACTTTGATACCATGAAGAAAACCTGGCATAAGCATAAAACTTGTCATACATGCATTATGTCAAACACTATGAATGTTTAAGGCTTTAATTAAAATTTGTTCATAAACTTTAAAATTAAAACCAAAAATCCAAAGACACTTCTAAACCACTGAAGATGAAGCAAACACATTGCACACAGATGTTTTGGTCAAATGACAGGGCAAAACCCCAACTTGGGGAAAACCTTGAAGAAGAATTTATAATTAAAGAAGAGTACTCAAATATTTTCAACACAAGAAATTATTTCTTCAACCCTCATTGGCAAAATTCCAAATTTAATGACAACAACAAACTACCTCCTTTTTTGTGCAAATAACAATTGTACTTTCTGGTGTACAGGCCTCACACGTGGCAGTACGTTCGACAATAGTCTGATGTACTTTCTGCCTCGAAAACAATGCCCATACATGCTTGCAATTAATTATGTACGGATTGTACAGCCAACATTTAATGCACAACAATTTTCTTGGGCATCATGCCCTCACGCGCGTGACTATACTTGTACGGTCTACAATAAATGCTCTGAGATTCCTTGGGATTCGAGTCACTAAACTCTTCTTGGGAATCATACCACTACTTCTAGGGTATCTCTTATTTATCATTCACATTCTTCTTCTTCCTCTCTGATGGTGAGTGTTTTCTTCAATGATCTTTATTTGTCTTATACTTCAAATTTGTAACTACCTTCCCTAACTACCCTAAGCATAAAACTTCTCATAGATGCATTATGTCAAACACTTTGAATGTCTAAGGATTTAATTAAAATTTGCTCATAAACTTTAAAATTAAAACCACAAATCCAAAGACACTTCTAAACAACTGAAGATGTAGCAAACACATTGCACACAGAGGTTTTGGTCAAATGATGGGGCAAAACCCCAACTTGGGGAAAATCTTGAAGAAGAATTTATCATTAAAGAAGAATACTTAGAGATTTTCAACACAAGAAATTATTTCTTCAACCCTCATTGGAAAATTTTCAAATTTAATGACAGTAGCAAGCTACCTATGTTTTTGTGCAAACAACAATTGTATTTTCTGGTGTACAGGCCTCACACGTGCCTGCACGTCCAACAATAATCGAATGTACTTTCTACCTCGAAAACAATGCCCATACGTGCCTGTAATTAATGATGTACGAATTGTACAACCAACATTTCATGCACAACCATTTTCTTGGGAATCATGCCCTCACACACGTGACTATACTTTTACAATCTGCAATAAATGCTCTAGGATGCCTTGGGATTTGAGCCACTGAACTCTTCTTGGGAATCATACCACTGCTTCTAGGGTATCTCTTATTTATCCTTCACACTCTTCTTCTTCCTCTCTGATGGTGAGTGTTTTCTTCAATGTTCTTTCTTTGTTTTATACTTCAAATTTGTAACTACCTTCCCTACCTACCCTAATCAAGGGTTGAGAATTAATTACAAAATTAAGGGACATCATTAAAACTCACTTTTAATAATTAAATACATTTATAATACATCACTTAAAGTGACCCACTTTACAAAGTACAAAACAACATCACTTTATTTATATAAAAAGTCATTTTTTACATAAATATACAAATGACAAAACCTCGAGTCCTTCTCATCACACTCACACCAAAAATATGAGAAAGGACTTTCAGAGTTATCATCTAATTCATGAGTTATTGGTATATATGACTTGCACATTTTTGGATATTGGACATTCAATATGAGTTATTGGTATATTGGCGGTTGTTAGAGATTCTGATATTTGGTTATTTATATACTTATGATGTTCTATGAATAGACTTTTGGATTACTCGCTTCATTTCCACTTATGACCTTCGAGAATCTGTGAAACCTGTGACTATCAACAATGTGGCGACTCTATTCTTATCTCTCCATAATATTGTTTTTTTTGTGTCAATAATCTTTTGTAATACATTTCTCTCTTTCTTTTTTTTATTTTTTTATTTCTAGTTATCCTTCTAATTTACATCTAAGTAGTTTTTTTTCCAATTTGCAACATAGTCCTTGAATGCAACTCTTGAGTTGTATATGGCCTATTGTTGTCAAAGAAACCCTGATTCAAGATGGCCAAAAGCCAAAGACCAAATAAGACTGGTGCTCTGATACCAAATACAACATAATTTACTTCTCAAGAGAGACAATAATTTAATTAGTGAATATCAAATTTAAATACGCCAAGTTATAATCCATATGAACAAATATATAAATAGTGAATAATATGAAATGATGAGATACAATGACCATGTAAGACTAGTCACAATGGTAAGCCATGTCCTATCAATTGGCCATGTATTTTAGATAGGATGTGTTCTTTCACTAGTCATTAATTGTTAATTATTATTATTATTATTATTGTTATCATTATTTATTTATTGTTATTATGTATGTTACAATGTCATAGTTCAATCACCAAATTCTCCTATTCTTTTGAGGGAGTATTTTTTAATGGCCAACATTTATAGTAACTTGGGCATCCATTCTTGGAATGAAGCTCAACGTACTATCATGGAATGTGAGAAGTATGACAATTCCCAGTCACAAGCAATGTGTTGGAGGGGTATTGCAGAGGTTTCTAATGGACTTGGTATTCTTACATAAGGTCAAATCAATTGATTTAAGCTTCAGAGGAAAATGAAACAACGCTGGAATGGACCCCTGTAGGATTCTAATCATCGTGAAGGGAGTGGTGGTGTAGTGCTTTCTAGCTCTGATCGGGGCCAATTATGAGATGGGATGGCTTCTTCCTTTTTAACGGTGGAACAAATTCTTGGAGGTGACTTCAACATGGTCAAGTGGGATGGGATTAGGTGTGGTGGTGGGGGTGCAGTGATGAATTATATAGAGAAGTATGATTGGTGTAGGTGCAAATATGGTTTGCAGATCTTTAATCCCCATTAGAAACAAAAGGGGTTATAAGAGAGGAGATTTTTTTTTTAGGCAAGCTTTGTACAATGGATGTTTTAACAGACATGACAGGTTCGTATCATCTTCCAATCCAATTGGTGATCTCAATTGGGATTTCTTCAAACACACCATTAGCTTTAGTGTTTAAATTGAATGTCTCATTTAGACTTTGGATCATATAGAAACTCTGAAAACTAGAGATCGAGCTATCATGCATTTACCTATATTGGATCGGTTCGGTCTAGTTTCAAAATATTTGTTCCAACAACGAATCTTTGGAGCCCAAATTTTTTTTGAAGAGATGATGGATGAAAAATTGTTTTCAATTCATCATAATACCTTTTGATCGTATAGGGTGGTCATAAATGGTCAAAAGAGTGAAATTCGAGGATTGATGTCATTGTAGCCCTTGGAAAGTCTTCTAAGGAAGAAAAAAATTATTCAATACCATGGATAACTGGCTCCGCAAAGACTGTTTTGTTTTTGTGGAATGGTCAGGTCTATTGCTCTTTCCTTCTGAATTTTTTGAGTGAATGCTTTAAGCAATGGATCTCTTACTGGAAATGTAAGACCTATCTTCAACAAGTGGTCCAACATTTGATGGAGGTAAGAGCATATGGTTACCTGGTTGGCCAGATGTTTTTAATGATAATAAGAATTCATTGTTCTAACAATTGGTCCTAGAGACTTTTTGGTTCATCATGTTATTTCTCTAGGTTTGCATACAACTACATTTATCCTAGTTAAAGGTGCTTTGGATGGGCGTGGTTCCATGCTAATGCTACATGAGAAAGATTTTGGTTATCGTTTTCCTTGCAATGGTTCGGGATGGGGTGGTACCAGCGAAATAGAATTTCATGTTCTTGTTTAGAGGGTGTAAAATATGTCCCCTCATCCAGTAGGTACTTGGGGTGGGTTCTACAATGGGATGTTGTTGTGAGATGGATAGTTAAGTTTATGAAGGGTGTGGATAGACTATTGGCTCAAAGGAGGCAAAAGGAGGTGCAAGTGGCTAGGGAATTGTTAGAGTTATTTATTTTTCTTGAAGAGGACATTCATAATCTTACTCTTTAAGAAGAAACGACAAAACTAGAGATAATTGTGAACTATGGGGACGAGTATCTTTCCCATGATGTCAAGGTCTATTCTCAACTACAAAGGCTCCAAGATGGTGATGAGCGACGCAAAATTTACTTTGATTTCCTAAAACGAAGGTTGTGGCAAAAAGAGTACATGGTCTCCATAGAACTAATCAGTTGCTTGCCAAGGATCCTACAGAGGATAGAGGTATGTTCAGCGAGCATTTTCAATCCATATTTTATCCTTGCGTGCTTACAAATAGTGTGATAGATGCTCAAGATGCTTGTTGCAAGGTAGTCCCTTACAAGGTCACATGTGGGGACATGGATAGGTTGGAGTTAGATATTTCTCAAGATAACTATTCCACTACACTAATGTCCATGAAGAATGGCAAATCCCCAAGGTCGGATGGTCTTCCTTGTGAGTTCTATAAGTCCATGTGGGATTGCATTGGGGATGACTTTTGGTTTTAGCAACTGAAGCATTATCTTTGAGTCACTTTTCAGATTCTTTTAATCAAAGATTGAATAGGTTAATTCCCAAGAATGCAACACAAGACTCCATATGTGGGCAGAGGCCTACTACATTACTTTCAACCGCTTACAAGATCATGGCAAAGGCTCTTGTTCTAAAAAAATATGTGCAGCAGCAAAGTATGGGGTCCAATAGGAATAGACCATTTTTGTTCAAGGGAAGTTCGTTCTTGATACAATGGTCTCATTTCTCCAGGCTATGGAGTGAATCAAAGAAACAAGTCAATAGTGTATGATATTGAAGATTAACTTGATGAACATGTCAAGGGTAGTATGCTTACAAATGGATCTAAGATGGTTAATGAGTGACTTTGCATATGACTCTTTTATCTATTGGGGTTGATCAAAACTCAGTAGATGAGACCTTTGCTTGTTTGGATACATTCTCCAGCACTTCAGGCTCCAACATTAGTAATCACAAAAGCAATTTCTAGTTGATTGGGTTGGACTTACCACCTTCTTCGATCCTAGTTTCAAGGTCTTACATCTATTTGATGATTATTGTTTGATATCTTGTCATTTTGTTTGGTATAAGTTTATCGCCAATGGCTACGTGGGATTGGTGCATGCAAAAACTTCAAAGAAAACTTCATGGTTGGCATCACAAGGATCTCCCTTTTGCAAGAAAGATGATGGTAGTGAGTCATATTATTCAAGCTTCCCATATTTATTGTCCTATTGGTTTTAAATAGAGCATGGCTCCATCGGTTGGAAAAATATCTCCAATCATATTTATGGTCGAAGTATGGAGGTGCTAGAGGTCTACCCTTAGTTGTTTGGCATGTTTGCACCATTCCAAAGGATGAAGGGGGATTGGGCATGACTAATGTTGCACCTCACATTAGTATTCTAGCTGCTAAGTAGGTAGTGAGATGTTTAGAGGGGTCGACACCTTGGTAGGTTGTGTTCTAGTATCGATTCCTCTCATCGTAACATTCTGGTCGGATTCAAGGGGGATTTGGTCAACGTGACATAGTCTCTTACCCTACATGTTTTGGGTAGGTGGGTCCATCCTTTTCCAAAGTATTTGGGCGACGTACAAATTGGTGTTTGGTTTGGTTCGAATGGAATTGGGAGGGTAGTCAAGCAGGGTTGGATTTTGCCTCCCATTCGACCCAGAGTTAGCATAATCAATGGGTTTGTATTGAATAGGTCTACAGTTGCAGGCACGTCAACTAAGTCTGAATGGTATCTTATGTTGGCATGATTAATGGGACGCTAGGGAAAGGGCATGGAAGCAGTGGTGATCTCTTGGTCAAGAGTTTGTGCTCTTGACATCTAATCAACCTTTTTGATCATGGAGTTGTGTGCATTTATTTTGGACTCCAAGCTATTTTAAATAAATATAGAGATGCCTAGACCTCTCTAATTGGGAGAGTAGTATGATTCTCATTATCTATATTCTACTCTTCATCGAAGGAACCCACTATCACCAGTGCTTAATTCAGGGTGGTCTTTGACAAATTTGGAGGTGACGTGGGTTCAACATCTTCAAAGTGATTGGTCGGTGTGCCTTTCATATAAGCTACATGTTTTTGCTTGGATTATAACCTATCAAAGGATTCCATCTAAGGTCGGATTGGCTAAGATCGGTCTTCTGGATGCTCTCTACCTTGTATATCAACAATCTAAAACAGTCAAGCATATTTTTTGGGGGTTTTCAGTGTAATAGACAGAGTTGAAGTTACATTAAGGATCAACATCCTAGCTTGTTCCAAAAAAAGTTGTAATGGAGGGTTGTTGATTTTGGAGATGGACGAGCTCTTGTGCATGACTCCTTCCTTGGTCTATGGAATTGTCTACAAATTTCCACAGTTTGTTGTTTGGAAGCTCAAGTGCAAGTATGTGTTTGACAAATAGATAAGTACAATGTCGTCCTTTGTTTCTTTATGGATAGATGAGGTGCATTACCAGCTTTTGGCTAAGGGAGTTTTGTTGATCAAGGATGTCAGTATTCTAATTCCTGATGTATATTCTGGTTATATTTCTGCTTTAGTTAGCATGAAGAGGTTATGATAGGCATTGCATATACCCTTTCATACTTTGGAAATATCTTCAAGTGAATATCAGAAGCATTTTTCAAAACAACAAAAAAATGTAAAAGGGCTTCTAATTGTTTAATTGCCTGCTAATAAAAGTTGTTTTGACCCAAAGTTTAAATTAATAAAATTTCCCACCTGCAGCACTGTCAACGATTCCCCACTCAATGAGTCAGGGTTGTGATCGAATTTTAAGTAGTTTTAAGTTTTAAAACTTGTTAGCATTCTCGCTGAAAACCAATAAACATAATAAATCTAATGTCAAAGGAGACCAGGGAGTGGTGCCTAAAGGAATCTGACAGAATAGGTACCCATCTCTGTAGCTATGCCAAACTAGAGATTTTGACTACAAATGAAAAGAAAACTGATACTTCCTATGTTTAAAATATATGCACACTCAAACCATTCTGAGCGCATTTACATAAGATTCAGTTAGACGAGAGAACTATACAAATCTGGAGTGTGTGTGTGTGTGTATCCAAGCTAGATATCAGAAAAGGAGACAGATGCAATGGATTAAAATGTCTGTAGTATCGAATTAGTAACAATGCCAGGTTGGTACTAATGACGGGCTTTGTTTTTGTGTAGAAGTTTCTAGTAACAAACAGACATCATCCATAAAATAGTCTTCCCTCTCCAAACGTAACAAGAGTCTTTATATTGCCCTACCCTCATTAAAAGATAAAAGGGCACTCATTGTAATGTTTAGACATCAAAGAATTCAGCTTCTCATCTTACAACCATTGCAGTTCTGTTATGAAATGGAACAGCACTGCAATTCAAAGAAATTCAACATGCTAAAAGGATACACCACTGCAACAGAATAACTGGACAATGGAATGCAGAAGTCACTCTGACTCCAATATAACATTAACGTCTAATGGTTTAAGGTGTATATATGATAAATCCAACATTACGTTTCCTGCAGCAGTGAAGTAGAATCCATTCTGTCTGGAGAAAAATGACAAGGTGGAACTCTACAATTACCATCTTCTATGAAAGTAGCATCATGTTTGGCCAGTCCTGATCGTTGATCTAAAAGGTGATGCATACCTCTATCCTAATATGATGCCCATGTAACTGCTGGATAAACACATTACAGAATGACTGGAGAAGAAAGTGAAATCAGATCATTCGCTCTTTGATCAGCAAAGAACGGGACTAGAATAATATGATACCAGAGGATGCCTATTAAAAGCTTCTCAAGAGTGGCGTAAGGTGAAAGTAACTGCACCATACTAACACCTTGACAAAAGAGATTTTTCTGCATCAAGGCAGAATATGCTGAGCATGAATTATTGAGCATGTTGCATCCTGTACTGATGGAATACGTCCATTCAGAAGAATTTGCTGTCTGAAGTCTGCTCGAAGAGCTTTGAAATCATATGTCTGTCCACCATAAGTACAAGCAAGTGACAAGAATTAGCTCTGCAATGTCGAAAGTGCCTTGTAATTATCATGAAGAGAAGAATACACTAACCTTGTCCTTCCAAGAGACATGAATGCTACGATAAGAAGGTTCCAGCAATGTAATAGTGTCACTCTCTTTAATCTGAAAAAAATAGCAGTCTTTACAAAGTAGCAAGAAAGAAGATTGTACATTTAAAGCAAACAAGAGAGAATCTGAAAGCATCCAGCAAGATGAACAACAGAAAAAATGCACTATTTTATAAGCATATAATAACACTAACCACACCATTACGCAAGCCATAAACAGACAAGATACAACAGTTTCCCTCAGAGTCGGACACCACATAATATCTGCAAAACCATGACAGTTAAATTGTATTATTTCCAATCAAATTACAGGTAAAATAAGATGAAAACAAGCATACTAGCAGGAACTGCAAAGAAAGATGACAATATTGTTACAAAAACAAATAAATTTGAACATGTTGTGCAGATGTGTAGATTAACTTCTTGCTCACAGTACCCAGGAATTAAACTTATGTCAGAAAAACTCAAGAGAGTCAATCCCTCTTCTGACTGTGTTTTACTGTGCTGTTAATATGCACCAACCAACATGCCCTTCTTCTAAGAATGTCCATCTTCATTGCGTCAAAACATATAAGCTTTGATAGATCATGAAAACTCAGGTTAAATTTATTTGAGTAAAACCAAGCCCTGTAAAAGGCTACAATACTAGCAACCTCATTTGCCTTCCTATAACATAGCAACAACAAATAGTTCTATATGTAGGCTTCAGAAGAGCAAACCGAAATGCTTAGATAAAAATATACAAAATGAAAAGATCACGACTATTTTTCTTCATCTTCTCTAATTTTTTAAATTACCAACATCATTTCCTATATCTTGTAAATCTAATTCTGTAGTAGGCGTAGGTAATCTCTTCTCCCAGTGACATTGTGTACATAAAATTAACCCCTAGCGTTCAGAACCATAACTATGATTTGTTTTATTCCTTTGTACAATGTTAAGATGACTCCAATCACTTGGAATTGGATTTTATTACTGAAGCGAACAAATTTTAAAAACTTCAAAGTAAAAGTTGTAGCCTGGAATATTCATTTGATTAATACATTTGATAAAGTCAGTATTGAATTTGGTCGAATCTTCCAAAATTTTCATCTCATGAATCCTTTGATTCATTTGGAACATGTAGGAAGAAATTTCAAATAACTTAAAAGGCATTTCATTGTGACCAATGCTGCTCAGTCATAAAGGATGCTCCTTAGACACCTTACCATGTCAGTGCTCCTGCTTCATTCACAAAACAATTAGTTCATACCATTGTACGGTAACATTCTAGGTCAGAGAAAGGTGGCCATGCACAGTAATGGCCCAAGACTTGACCTACAGAATAGCATACTAATTTTGAGGCTTCAAAACGCACCACATTCGCCTATTTTTCATTTTAGTATTCTCGTTAGAACAAATAAGGTTCAAACAAACAACATAAATGTTACAAATCAAAGTTTCAACTAGCAAAGTGTCTACGACTCTACCCTCCTTTTATCTATGTTCCAACTGTTATACTTCATAGCTAGGTTCAAAGAAACAACAAAATCATGTGACTGATTGATGTTAAATTAATATTGTTTTAGGTGGCCCTTCTCGTGCAAGTTTGTCCATCTTTTGCAGCAGTGGGAGTAGACAAATGCACAATTCGATGCACAATTGAATAATGCGTTTTTTTCGACTCTTAAAGAGCGTACTTGCTTTATCACGCATAGAGAAAGGAAAGTTTCACTACTGCTATAGTGCAAGGGCTTGACTTTATGGCTGTAGCAGATAGACTCTACAGACTACAACTTTTAGTGATTAGAGCTAATAGTACTTACTGCAGGTGATACTATAAGGATAAAGCACAATGCAGCCTTTATGCTTACTTATGGTCATTCTACTCTATATGCAGATACCATATATATTTTAGAGACTCCAGCATGCCCCTTCAAGTCCAGAGTAAGAGTTGAAGTATGAGTACATCTACTTGTTGAGATCTATAGCTAACAATGGCATTACCTTACTATTAATGTATAGTATCCTTTAGCTTATGTTCTACTTATAAGCCAACTAGTATGATCTATCAAAGAACGTAATAATAACAATCAGCAAATCTTAATTAATGAATTTGCTAGAAATAGAATTGCTCCAACTCCACAGGTGTAAATATTCAACAAACCTAGACAGTAGCCTGGTGTTTTCTCATTCCTCCCTTTGTATTTGACTTATGTTCAGCAATGTTTACCCTGCCAAAGCCCTTGCCTAGGCAAGTTCCCTTCAAGGTTGCTTAAAAATTAAAATAAATAATTAGGAGTCGGCAAAGGGTAACACAAACATTGGTGTCACAGTAAAGAAAACTCACTAGATGGAATTCATTCCACCGTCCACGGTGGTTCATCAAACATCACACCATAGACCAACCACTAGAAGATATCACCGAAATTGTGCCCCCACCAAGGGTTGTGTCCACATTCATCCCTATCTTCGTTAATTCCATGAAACGAACCAAAAACTAATAAAAAAACCATAACAGGTTACTGAACCAAAAATTAAAAAAATCAAGAAGCATCTTGGGTGGTTGAGAAGGAAACCATACCTATTTGGATTGGACATCATCAGTATTACCTTTAAAATATTTCAAAAAATTCTAAAAGTCACGTCACATTTCAGCCCAGTCGTTACCATAGTTGAACAAACAAACAACAAACTAGAACTTGTGACTTATATAATCCTGACATCGATTGCTACATTTAATGTTTTTTTCTAATCAACCAATTACCTTATTATATTGAAAATTGCTACATTGACTAGAATAAAAAAGATAGAAGGGTTTAATTTCTAAACTTTAATCAAGAGGGTTATAAAAATAATACCTAAGTTCCCATTCAAGGTTATAAAGGGGTTATTCAAAGTCTATTTAATACCCTTTTCTAAGTTTAAGGAAAGAAGATTCCAAAGTTTAAGTCAAACTCCAAAAAAATATATATAATGTATGCATATATTAGCCCCAAGTGTCAGCTCAAGCAATCATGAGCCAAAAGTTAAATCTATCCACCCAAACTTAGGGAGGTCATCGGTTCGACTCTCTTGATCCCCTCAAGGTTAGGCTCCATAATCAAGGCCGTTAAGATTCAATATGCTAAGATAGATAACAGTAGTATTCAATTCAATTTCACAACAATAGCATATACAGGGTCACTGAAAGAAACACAATCACAAGATAGACACAGATTTATCCTGGGAATCCCTCTAGGGGAAGAAAACCCAGCAAAACTTGCTCAATATAGATGATCAAAAGTACAAGGACAAAACCCCAAACAGGTGCTCCTTCTCCTTGCAAATCTCTCTCTCTCTCTCTCTCTCTCTCTCTCTCTCTCTCCTATATGAATTACACAAGTGAGTGTGTGTCCATATGAGGAGCACATCACTCCTATTTATACTTTATCTTCCACTTGACTTTTTCACTAACTAGGTCGACCCCAACAAACTTAACTGAGTCGACTTACCAAGGAAGACACAAAACAATATAATATTACTTTTTGAAGGGTTCTATCGACCCGACTTACAAAGGAGGTTTTACCTCATGACTCTATGATGACCAAATACAATGATAACATCCCGACGAAGGAATAGAACATCTCAGAATAAATTACAATAATAAAATACAATCGAATATTCTTCGAAGTTACAATATTTCAACACTCCCCCTTAACGAGAAGGGTATTCTACTGACAACGACAACATCAACTGTAGGAGCAAGGAGAGAGAACATCATCAACACCATCAAGGTGATACATCTATAAATCATTGGAAGTTTTCTTCAACAACATCAACAACTGGAACAGTTACTGGAACATCTTCAACATCTTCAGTACTAGAGCATCATCTCCTATAGCACTAAGTCTTCATCTTTGATCTTCATCTTCTACATCAACACTTGATCTTTCGATCAGCAACAACGTCATCTACAACAACATAACCTGCAACACACATGATCCAATTACGGGATGATCAATCCCTTTCACTTTAGGACATAAGTCCAAGGATGATGCAATCCTAACCACATCACTGAGACAAAAGTCTGAGGATCACTTTAGGACTAATGTCCAGGGATGATACAATCCCAACCACATCACAGAGACAAATGTCTGCGGATCACGTTAGGACTAATGTCCAGGGATGATACAATCCCAACCACATCACAGAGACAAAAGTTTGTGGATCACTCTAGGACTAATGTCCAGGGATGATACAATCCCAACCACATCACGGAGAAAAAAGTCTGCGGATCTCTTTAGGACTAATGTCCAGGGATGATACAATCCCACTGCAACATCATCATCATTGCTCCCCCTTTCGAGGAAGGTCCTTTCAAGCCACACCAAGCTTGTCACGGAAGTACTCAAACTTTACTCGAGACAGAGGCTTAGTAAACACATCAACAACTTGCTCATTAATGCTCACATACTGGAGCTTTATAGCTCTCTTCTGTACCATATCTCGTATGTAAAAATACTGGATTTCTATGTGCTTTGACTTGTCATGGAACACTGAGTTCTCTGTCATCTTTATACAACTCTGGTTGTCACATAGAATCACCATGGCATCCAACTCCAGGTCAAATAGGCCTTGCATCAATTTTCGAAGCCATATGGCTTCACAACTAGCAGAACACGCTGCTGTATACTCTGCTTCAGTTGTGCTAGAAGCAAAACTGGACTGCTTCCCGCTAAACCATGAGATCATGGCGGATCCCAGACAATAACATCCACCTGAGGTGTTCTTCCTGTCTGAGACAGTTCTAGCCCAATCTGCATCTGTATAACCATACAATCTGTAGTCATGATCTCCAACATAGTATAGACCAAAGTCTAGCATAACTTTCAGGTACCTCATCACATGCTTTGCAGCTACTAGGTGAACACGTCTAGGCTCAACTAGATACTGACTCAGGGTGTTCACAGCAAAGCATATATCTGGCCTGGTATTCATCAGAGACATCAATGCCCCAATAATCTGTCTGTACTGAGTCACATCCACTAACTCTAACGATTCATCAACTAACAACTTCAGATTGGTATCCATGGGTGTGGTCATGGCTTTACATTCCAAAATATCAAAGCTTTTTAGGATTTCTACAACATACTTTCCCTGGCTGAGAAAGATTCCTTATGGGTTCTTCCATACTTCTAGACCTAGAAAATAGTGCATCAATCCAAGGTCTTTCATCTCAAATTTTCCAGTGAGCTTCCTCTTGCACTCTACAATCTATTTCTCATTTCCTATCAGAAATAAATCATCCATGTACAACAATAATATGACAAATTCAGCATCCATAACCTTAAATTAAAGGTTCAGGTCAACTTTACTTTTGGTAAAGCCCAAGCTCATAAAAAAGTTATCTATCCTTCCATACCAAGCTCTAGGAGCTTGCTTCAATCCATACAAAGCCTTCTTTAACTTGCATATATAAGTCTATCTATCTTCAACTTCAAATCCCTGTGGTTGTTCTATGTACACTTCTTCTTCAATAACACCATTCAAAAAAGTTGTCTTCACATCCATCTGGTGTAAACTCCACTTCATCATGGATGCAAGTGCCATGATGGTTCTAATGGAAGTGTACCTTGCTACTGGTGCAAATGTCTCTTCATAATCAATTCCCTCTTTTTGAGAGAATCCTCTAGCCACAAACCTTGTCTTATATTTCTCAATACTTCCATCAGTTGCATGCTTTATCTTGTAGATCCACTTGGAAGATACCACACTTTTGCCTTTTGGTTTGGGAACTATATCCCAAACATCATTCTTCATTATTCATTGGTATTCTTCCGTCATTGCTTCTACCCATTCTTTCTTCTGTATAGCTTCTTCATAACTGGTAGGTTCTTGATCTACAAGATCACACATCAAAGCCACATAACTGGAAAATGGCTTTGGCTACTTGCTTACTCTTGTGGAGCCTTCTGGAGATCCATAATTCTCTGCTTCTTGTATAATTTCTCTTGCCCAAGCAGGCTTTCTCTTTCGTGACATATTCATAGTGAGAGGTTCTTGAGGATCTAGCATATCATGGTCTTCTGGTGTGTGATCTTCGGGGGAGGGTGCAACTTCTACATTTCTGGGAGGTACATCTTCTTCATGTTGGCACTTTATGGATCTCTTGAAAGATGCTTCTTTGTCAAATGTTACATCTTTGCTAATCTCCATGTGATAGAATCCTGGAATGTATATTCTAAAGGCTTTGGAGATTTCACAGTATCCAACAAATATTCCCTTCTTTCTGGAAGGGTCCAACTTGGTTCTCTTTTCTTTTGGTATGTGAACATATACTAGGCAACCAAATATCTTGAGGTGGCTCACTTCAGGCTTTTGTCTTATGAACATTTCTTCTGGAGTCTTGAATCCAAGGGCACTATGGGATAATCTATTATGTACATAAACTGTCGTCCTTGTTGCTTCAGCCCATAGATACATTGGAAGATGTTGATCATGTATCATTGTCTTCACTGCTTCCATAATGGTCCTATTCTTTCTTTCCGCAACACCATTCTGTTGAGAATTGTAGAGAGTAGTTAGTTCCCTCTTGATTCTAGCTTCTTTACAAAAGGATTCAAAATCTTTTGAAGTATATCCTCCACCATTGTTTGTTATGAGTGTTTTGATTCTTCTTTCAAAATGATTCTCTATCAAGGCTTTGAATTCCTTGAATTTTTCAAATACTTCATCCTTTGCTTTCAAGAAATATATCTATGTCTTTCTTGAATAGTCATCAATAAATGTAACATAATATTCATAACCACTCGAAGATGTGGAGGGAATTGGACCCACATACATCTGAATGGATTAATTCCAACATACCTTTAGTCTTTGCCTCACTCTTCGGAAATGGATTCTTGATATTCTTTCCTTTTGCACATCCTTTGCAAATGCCTTCATGATCGATCTTCAAATATGGTAATCCCGTCACTACTTTGTTCACATGGGGTAGTGCTTTGCAGTTGATGTGAGCAAGCCTCCTATGCCATAATTCACTTGGGCTAGTGGTCTCATGAACAAGGGTTGTTTCTCAATGTCCCTTGAGTTTATATAAGCCTCCTTGTTCACCAATGACAACTGCATCTTCAATTGATTTTCCTCTAGGCCACATAAGTACTTGTCCATCTATATCGTTTCTTATCTAATGCTGAGATAGAAAGTAAGTTCTTCTTCAAACCTGGTACATATAAGATTTCCTTCATCTTCATGGGGATTCCAGAATCAAGCTTGTAGCTTGCTTCACCAATTCCTCTGATAAGATATTGATAGTCATCTCCTAATGATACCTTCTGAGGAGAGTCCTTCTCTTCAAGTTTTCACAAAGTTTTCTTTTGTCCCGTGTGCATGTTCTCAATGAGGAGCTTTGCTTTTATTCTTGGACATTGAAGGGCTTGCTTCAGAAGTCTTAGGAGACCATGTACCAATCTCAGGTTTTCCTTCTTCCTTGTTGTAGCCAAGACCAAATTTGTCAAATGGAGATCTTTGACAATCCAATATCTCATCCAAGGTGACTGAATTGTTATTGAACTTGAAATATGCATAAGATTTCTTATCCTTCTTTTTGAGACCAATTACCTCCATCTCCAGCTATTGGCAAGTCTTCTCCTTTTCATCCAACTGGTGTCTCAAGACCTCCAACTAGTAGCCACTTCCTTCGAAGTCGTGCTTGACTTGGTCAATTGAGTTGACCATGCCAAAATACCCAAACTGAAGGTGAGATGCTGAACTGAGTTGAACATGCAGGCATCCAAGGTAAGAACCGCTCCAAGATGTATATTAAAAACCCAACTTAAATAATGTCATTCAAAATCATGACAATAATAATAACAATAACCAGTAAGATATACTTGTGTCTTTGAAAAATTATCGAATATTTTGGAAGTCTCTTGTATATGTCATACTTACAAAATTTAAACAATTTTCTAATGCTGGGTGAGTATGGAAAGCAAGGCTAAGTAAAGGGTGATAACCTCTAGTTGGCTTTGACCATGTGATCTCTTCGAATGATGACAAATAAACTCAACCAAAATGACATATGCATGACAGATAGCAATAGGGGATGGTGGTGTCTCACAAATGGATAAAGCATTTGGGCTTGATTCTTTCAGACTCTAGCAAGTTTCCATATACAGATTTCAAAATTTGGAACACTCGTCAACCTTCAAAGGAAGGTGCCTTGGATAGCATTCTGAGCCTCCAAAAAATGACAACGACAAAACCTTTGCAGAAAAGGCTCACCTTGTTGCCATGTGGGGACAAATGAGCTAAACACTTTGTTGTTGCCTAATTCGCACCTCGAGTCACGTGGCATAAATCTTCAAGCCACTAGGTAAGACCTTAGGGGAAAGCTCGAGCCAAGTGTTGTCACCTAATACGCATCTCCTCCGTCTAGCCCAACTCCTAGCGAAGCCAAGGGGGGTGGACACTATGAAACATAATCTAAGGCGTTTCTAACTATGAAAGTACGAAACAACAGATTTTCCAGGAGTTTTTTAGAGTGAAATGAAACAAAATGTTAACTACCAATTACTGCAAATTAACTACTCTTGGCGACCTTGAGAGAGAAAAACACATCATTCAAGGCACATTTGCGAAATTGACTTATGCAAAATAAAAGACTAAATAGACCAGTGCCAAATGAAGAAAGTGCTTTGCATACGAAGGTTGCTAGTGTAGTCTCGGCGAAAATATCGCAATGTATCAGTTGGTAAATTTTAGATTTATTAGATGAGTGATTAAGGGAGTGGGTAAATTATAGATAGATTTTATTAATATGGTAATGATCTGGATTATTAGAAATTATGGGGATTCTCGATATACCACGAAGATACAAGGAATATGTCCAAACTAACCAAGTGTGGTAGCACAGGAGGAAATGTGGGTTGAATGGAGTCACGAGGGGGTGTCCAACACTACACCAACAAGGATGTAGCCTGACGGGACACCGCAGTCACTTCTCAGTTGTTCCCGCTTCCTCTATACAATTTGCCCACACGAAGCAAAACGCAACGCTGGACTTTTGTTGTTGGGAGATTAATTAAAAATGAGACTAATTACTAGTCACTCAGATCCTTTTCTGATACAACCAACTGATCAGACAAAGCTGCAGTGGGGTAGTACATACGAGGATAAGAGCCTTGTTAATTTTAAGGATTTTTAAACAAGGTTTGTTTGATTTAGAAATGAAAAAACACAAGAATCTCTTTCCAGGTCCAGTACTCGAGCAAGCCCTTATCCGTGAACCGTACTCAGGAAAGCAAGAGGGTTTGTTTTAAACACTAAAAAAACAATGAAAAGGTTTTCTATTTAATTCCTACCACGAATCTATTTCCCCCTTTCGAGATACTCGAGAGAGCATGGGGTAAGTATTTCCTTTACTTTGACAACGATAAAAGAATAAACAGGAAATAGAAATTGAACTATCTAACAATCGAAAATCACAAAAAAAACGCACCGATGTGAATCCCCCTAGGGGGGATGAGAAGTGGGCTCTGATGAGCCTACTCAAAACTTTATTAATCTTTATAATGATGGAGGAAGTGCACTTTCGTCCTTATAACTTGGATCCAAAGGCTTACAACTTGATTAAAAAAAACGGTTAAAGGGGAACTCTGTTGAGCTCTTAATGGTTCACCGTTCATTTTCTCGCAAAACAACAAGAGTTTCCTTCTCCTTTTTGTTATACCTGAAAAAAATCAGCAAGCTATCAAATACAAAAGATGCTCAAAGTCACTTTAAGAGTCTTCGAACAATCTCCGAAAAATCTAAAAAATATTCTAAGTCAAACTACTATAAAGAACTAACAAAATAACACAAAGGTCAAGTCCTTTTGTGGATCTTGGCTTAGTTTTAGGGAAGCCAATAGATAGCACTTTTATCTTGCAAAATTTAACTTTTTAAATACCAGAAAAAAGAAACTTTCATCCTAGCCTTTAGATCCTAACAAGAAGGCATCTAAGAAGCACAAAGAATTTCTTTATAAAATAGCTAGCATCTATTTACGTTTCCAAAGGAACAAGATCTAATTATGATTTTAACTTTAAAAAGGTAGATCAAATTCGATTTGTAGGTTTAAAATAGTAACCAAAGAAAAGAAGGTATGAAGAGAAAGAGAAGAGCAGTGTGGATCCTTGATCAAAGAAGAGTTCAAAAGTTTTGACGTGTGGGACACCAAGGGTTTGATCTTTCGAAAGAGATTTGAAAGAACCAAAGCAAGCAAGATCTTTGCTTCTTCAAATCGGGTGACCTGCAACTAGCAACATACTTGCACACAACCCATCAAATCTAGAAATGAAATAAGACAAAAACCAAGAAAACATCAACATAAGCAAATGATACATATAAATCTTGAATCTCTAACTTACTACAAATAAAAGATTAACTAAATCAAACAAGTTTTAGTAATCCTTCCCACAAAATTGATACCAATCGTACCAGTAGGCTAGATTTTCATAAAGCAAGTACACAAAGACTAAATACAAGTTACCTCATGAAAGCAAGATAACACATCCACTTAATTAATAGCATCACACAACATGGACCTCCAAAGCTTTTTTATTTCTCAATAACAAAAAGATAGTACAACAATTACAAATCTCCAGCCACTACTCAACAAACTTTGACTAACTTGAAAGGGAGAGAAGCATCCTTTATTTATAGAAAAAATGGACCCGAGGGGGTAATCCACCACTGAGAGATCAAGTGTACTTGTGCTTGAGTTCATGAGATGGTAGGTGAGAGTGATTGACTTAGTCTTTAATGAGAAAGCACCACCTCTCCAAGAGATTTGCAAGTTCTAATTTGCATGTGCCAAATTCCAAGTGTTACCTACCTCTTTGCCACCACACACTCGCATCATCCCATCAACTCTCACGCTAATTCGCATGAGTGATGACATGAGGGTGAAATGCAACCAAGGTTTGAAACTTGATGATAACAACTAAATTGCATGGTGACCAAGCCTTCATGCTACCCAAACCTTTGCATGGATTATTAAACCTTCACATCACGTTACCCGTACAGCCCATACTGTTAGATTTTTAACATTTAAGCTATATGATCTTAAGATCTTATTTGAGAGAATAACAAGCACAGCAATTAATCACAAGAGACAATGAACACAGATTTTCCTCGAGGAAAGGAGAAAACCCCACAACTTCCTCAGAGATAGAATCAACACCAAAAGTAAAACCCAAAGACAATAAGATGATCTCCCGACAACAGTAGTCTCTCTCTCTCTTGTCCCAGCTTCTTCTCTCTCTCTCAGTTATGCGCTACAACTGAGTGTGAGTGAATATGTATGAATGTATGTTAAATAGAGAGGCTCCCTCTCTATTTATACTAATTTCCGACTTGACAATAACTCACTAGGGCTGACTTTTCTAGGAGAGTCTAATAACCCTAGGGCCCCACAACTGCGGGGACATTAACCCTTGATCAATAAAGAGGGTTACACTCTATGACTTTACATGACTTGTTTACATTATTGAATCTCCCGATAGGAACATCGGGGCATGACATGACTCAATTAAATTACAGATACTTCCCGAAATAAACATCGAGGTACAACACATAAGAGATACAAGTGAATACATTCCGAAGTTACAAATACATCAACACTCTCTCTTAACTAGGAAGGTATTCTCTCGACACAATTTATCAGCACAAGTCCTCTTCTCTGTATCATTTGGATCATCATCAAGTCATCTTCATCAAGTCTAGATCATCACTTGATCTGGAGCATCACTGGATCATCATCAAGTCTGGATCATCACTGTTGGATCATCACTGGTGCTATCTCAATTCTACTCGTCACAGGAAGTTCTACAGAGCCAGCCCTTTTTCATGCTGGTTGTAAGCCTAGCCTTCATGTAGGTCTTCATCGTCTTCAGCACTTATATCTGACCATGGAATGAACCATGTCAGAAAGGCCTGCCCAGCACTTACATCTGACCATGGGAGAAACACATCCAAGAACCATGTCAGAAAGGCACGCCCAGCACTCACATCTGACCATGGGAGGAACACATCCAAAACCCATGTCAAAAAGGCCCAACACTCACATCCGACCTCATCTTGTTAGAAAGGCTCTGCACTTACATCCGACCTCATCTTGTCAGAAAAGCGCTGCACTTACATCCGACCTCATCTTGTCAGAAAGGCGTTGCACTTACATCCAGCCTCATCTTGTCAGAAAGGCTCTGCACTTACATCCGACCTCATCTTGTCAGAAAGGCTCTACACTTACATCTGATCATGTGGGAACACATCCCGCAGTCACATCAGAATGGCTCTACACTGATCATGTGGGAACACATCCCACAATCACATCAGAATATCTCTGCACTTATATCCGATCATGTGTGAACACTGGGTTCTCCGACAACTTCACACAACTCTGGTTGTCGCAATATATACAAGTAGCATCCATCTGGAGATCAAATAAGTCAAACAGTAGCTTTCTCCGCCACACTGCCTCACAACTAGCCGAACAAGCTGCAACATACTCTGCTTCGGCTGTACTCAGTGCCACACAGGATTGCTTCCTGCTAAACCAGGAGATCACACCTGATCCCATACTGAAGCAACATCCTGAAGTGCTCTTTCTATCAATGGCACTGCCTGCCCAATCCAAATCCACATAACCTTCCAGGTTAATCTTCTGATTCGCTTCATACTTGAGCCCATAATCAACTGTACCCTTCAGGTATTTCAGAATATGCTTTGCAGCAATCAAGTGAACATGTCTCAAATCCGTCAGAAACTGGCTCAATGTGTTCACAGCAAAGCAAATATCTGGTCTCGTATCCGTCAGGTACATTAAGAACCTAATCATCTGACGATACATCATAGTATCAATCGATTATGATGAAGCATCACTCAATAGCTTCAGGTTCGATGCCATAGGTGTGGTCATGGCCTTGCAGTCCATCATCTCGAACCTCTTCAGGATCTCTACTACATACTTCCCTTGTCCCAGGGAAATTCCATCTACATTCTGCCACACCTCCATGCCTGGAAAGTAGTGCATCATACCCAAGTCCTTCATTTTGAACTCAGCAGCAAGCTTCCTCTTTGTATCAACAATCAACCCGTCCTCACCTGCTACAAATAGATCATCTACATACAGTAGGAGTATCACTGGGTTCCCTTCTTCAACCTTGTAGTAAAGATTGGAATCCGCTTTATTCTTGGTAAAGCCCAAACTGGATAAGAAGCTGTCAATTCTGCCGTACCATGTCGTGGGTGCCTGTTTCAAACCGTATAGGGCTTTCTTTAACTTACACACATGAGTCTCTCTGTCATGTGTCTCAAAACCGAGTGGCTGCTCCACATATACTTCCTCTTCTACTACACCGTTCAAGAAAGCTGTCTTGACATCCATCTGGTGTACTTTCCACTTCATTACTACAGCTAAAGCAAGTACTGATCTAATGGAAGTATATCTGGCTACAGGAGCAAAAGTCTCTTCATAATCTATTCCTTCTTTCTGGGAAAAACCACAAGCCACAAATCTTGCTTTATATTTCTCTATGCTAACATCTGCAGCATGCTTGATCTTATAGATCCATTTGGAAGTTACAACAGACTTCCCCTCTAGTCTTGGGACAACATCCCAAACATCATTCTTCATGATCGATTGATACTCTTCGATCATAGCATCCTTCCATTCTTTCTTTTATGTCGCTTCTTCATAGTTGGAAGGTTCTTTATCGATGAAGTCACATAATAGGGATACATAACCGGAGCAGGACCTGGTTCTTTTTCTCTCTCTCTGTATCTCTTCTGGAGCCCCATATCTTTCTGCACTTTGGATAGCTTCTCGTACCCAAGCAGGTTTCCTCTTGTGAGGATTCTTCTCCAGAGGTGGATCTACAAGTTCTTGAGGTTCTTCTATTTCTTAATCTTCTTCTTGAGTTGCATCGTTCATGGTTGTGTCATGAATTCTAGGTACTTCTGTTTCTTCAGGTTCTTCAGCAGGTCTCTTTCTGGATTTGTTGTAAGCTGAGTCTTCGTCAAATGTTACGTCCCTGCTGATGTCGATCTTCTTGAATCCTGGGAAGTATATTCTGTAAGCCTTCGAGTTTTCAGAGTATCCCACAAATATACCCTTCCTTTCTGAAGGATCTAACTTTGTCCTCTTTTCTTTCGGAATGTGAATGTATACTGGACAGCCAAATATTCTGAGATGACTGACTTCTGGTTTCTTTCCGAAAAACACTTCTTCAAGTGTCTTGTTCTCAAGTACTCTATCTGGACTACGGTTCTGTACATACACAGCTGTTCTAGCCTCTTCTGCCCATAGATGCATGGGAAGATCTTGATCATGAAGCATTGCCCTTGCAGCTTCCATGATCGTTCTATTCTTCCTTTCTGCAACCCCATTCTGTTGTGGATTATATGAAGTGGTCAACTCCCTCTTAATCCCTGAATATCTGCATAATTCCTTGAATTCATTTTATGTGAATTCTCTGCCATTGTCTGATCGAAAAATCTTGATCTTCGTCTCTGTGTAGTTTTCGATCAAGGCTTTGAATTCCTTGAACTTGTTGAATACTTCATCTTTGTTCTTCATGAAGTATATCCATGTCTTCCTAGAAAAATCATCTATGAAAGAAACATAATATACATACCTGCTTAATGAACAGGATGACATTGAAACGCATACATCGGAGTGAATGATTTCCAAGATTCCTTTAGCTTTGCTTTCGCTACTTGGAAATTTCTTCTTTGTGTTCTTTCCTTTCGCACATCCCTTGCATACTCCTTCATGTTTTGCTTGTATTTCTGGAAGACCTTCAACAACTTTGCTTGCAAGTGGTAGTGCCCTATAGTGCACATGTGCAAGCCTTCCATGCCAAAGTTCATTTGGTTCTAATGAGTCATGAACCAAAGCTTGTTCTAGTTGGCCCTTTAATCTGTATAGTCCTCCCTCTTGTTCTCCAATTACTACTACATCGTCAATAGTCTTTCCTTTTGGCCACATGAGAACATGGCCATCTATAAATGAAGTTCATTTGGTTCTAATGAGTCATGAACCAAAGCTTGTTCTGGTTGGCCCTTTAATCTGTATAGTCCTCCCTCTTGTTCTCCAATTACTACTACATCGTCAATAGTCTTTCCTTTTGGCCACATGAGAACATGGCCATCTATAAATGAAGTTCATTTGGTTCTAATGAGTCATGAACCAAAGCTTGTTCTGGTTGGCCCTTTAATCTGTATAGTCCTCCCTCTTGTTCTCCAATTACTACTACATCGTCAATAGTCTTTCCTTTTGGCCACATGAGAACATGGCCATCTATAAATGAAGTTCATTTGGTTCTAATGAGTCATGAACCAAAGCTTGTTCTGGTTGGCCCTTTAATCTGTATAGTCCTCCCTCTTGTTCTCCAATTACTACTACATCGTCAATAGTCTTTCCTTTTGGCCACATGAGAACATGGCCATCTATAAATGAAGTTCATTTGGTTCTAATGAGTCATGAACCAAAGCTTGTTCTGGTTGGCCCTTTAATCTGTATAGTCCTCCCTCTTGTTCTCCAATTACTACTACATCGTCAATAGTCTTTCCTTTTGGCCACATGAGAACATCGCCATCTATAAATGTAACTCTCATGCCTTTTGCATCTAATGCAGAGATGGAGAAAAGGTTCTTCTTTATTCCTGGTACAAATAGGACATCCTTCATTTTCATAGACTTTCCAGAGTCTAATTTGTAGGAGGATTCTCCACTACCTTTTATTGGATACTGGTAGTCATCCCCAAGTTTCACCTTCTGGGGTGATTCATGTTCTGAAAGTTTCACAAATGATTCTTTGAATCTCGTCATGTGTATGGAATCCCCACTGTCTATAAGCCAATCATTGCTTCCATGTGTGATATTTCCCGTGAGAGCGGAAATCAAAACATATTCTTCATCACTTGAAGAATCATCACTGTCTTGTTTGATTCTCTTCTTGGAAGGCTCATCATCTTCTGCAGCATGAGCATGATGTCTTTTCTTGTTTCCCTTCCTCTTGTGAGATCTATCTTTGTTTCTAGGACAATCTCTTGCAAGGTGTCCTCTTTCATCACATGTGTAGCAAATGAACTTAGACAAATCTTTGTTAGATTTTCTAGTGTTATTCTTCTGGCAAGAGTGCTTACCTCTGTGATGGTCTGTTCTGCTTTTCTTGGATTGTACTGTGAGAGCTTGATCTTCACTTCCCATCTTTTCTTCTCGAGCTAATATTCGAGCTTCTTCTTGTGAGCACTCCTCCCACAGTCTGCTAAACTTGACTAGCTTCTTTTTGGCACAGATCCCTTGAATGAAAGAGTCCCATGCCCTAGGGAGACCATTCAGGGTGGTCATCACAATTTCTGCATTCTCTACTTCTTCATCTACCGCTTCAAGTTGTTCCTTGATCTGAGAGACCCTTGTAAAGTAACACTGGATGGTCTCCGCATTATGGATCTTTACATTCTTCAATTGGTTTCTCTGAGTCATCTTCCGGTTTAGGTTCTTCCCTTCAAATAACTTGGTCAGGGCATTAAACATCTCTTTAGGCGTCTTTCAAGAGGACACTTGAGGTATGAGAAGATCCTTGATTGAATCAGCAATAATCCTCTTAGCCATGACCAATTTCTTCTTGTGTAAGGCCTTAGCCTCATCTCCCTCTAGAACTGGAACCTCTTCATTGATGTAAGAGTCCAACTCATTTTCTTCCAGGACCAGGGAGATCCTATACTTCCAAGCTCGGAAGTTATTAGCTCCCTCAAGCTTTTCATCAAGCTTGGTATGATGAGATGTCTTCACAGAGAACCTCAAATGGCAATACAAAAGATTTAGATCTTACCAAGTTAGGATGTCCGAACTGGATTTGGAGATGAATTTCTGCAGAGCTGGTTTTCTGGTTCAAGAGCAGATCTAGGGTTTGACTTTCCCGGAGTTCTACCCAACCAAAAACTTTGATCTTGATCTCTAAACTTTGATTTTGGGGAGGAGATCAATCCAGGCCTGGGCTCACTCAAAAATTCCACTTCTGTGGAAAGCCCTAATTTCCCGCAATAGTGTTGGGTCAAAAACTGAAAATGCTCATAATCAAATTCTGCTTCGACAAATAGATGCGCCCTGGAGAGGAGAGTCAGCCCAACCTCCTTTTGCTGAAAATCTGTGGAGAGAGATCCAAAAAGTAGGAAGCCCTAGCTTCAGCAGCTGCATAGTGTCTTCTTCTCAGGTTAGCTCTGATACCATGTTAGATTTTTAACATTTAAGCTATATGATCTTAGGATCTTATCTAAGAGAATAACAAGCACAGCAATCAATTACAAGAGACAATGAACACAAAGATTTTCCTCGGGGAAACCATAAAGGAGAAAACCCCGCAACTTCCTTAGAGATAGAATCAGCACCAAAAGTAAAACCCAAAGACAGTAAGATGATCTCCCGACAGCAGTAGTCCTCTCTCTCTTGTCTCAGCTTCTTCTCTCTCTCTCAGTTATGCGCTACAACTGAGTGTGAGTAAATATGTATGAATGTATGTTAAATAGAGAGGCTCCCTCTCTATTTATACTAATTCCCGACTTGACAATAACTCACTAGGGCCGATTTCTCTAGGAGAGTCTAATAACCCTAGGGCCCCACAATTGCAGGGACTTTAACCCTTGATCAATAAGGAAGGTTACACTCTATGACTTTATATGACTTGTTTGCATTATTGAATCTCCCGATAGGAACATCGAGGCATGACATGACTCAATTACACTACAGATACTTCCCGGAACAAACATCGGGGTATAATACATAAGATATACAAGTGAATACATTCCAAAGTTACAAATACATCAACACATACAACGTGAGCTCCGCCATGGGTAAATTTAATTAATATTGATATTTATTATTATAACTTTATGTTATGTTATATAAAAAAAATTATATAACATTGCCTTCCCCTTAAAGGGAGCTTTGTTCTCAAAGCTTATTGAAGACAAGACTTACATCTGATTTCTTGCTTGTAATGTCATCTCTCGGTCCTTTCTTTTAGCAGTTGTGACTTTTGACGAAATGAGACGATACGAGTTACGAATTCCAAAGAAAAAATGTTGCATCGTCTGCGATGTGGTCCATCTGAGATCCATCTTTATCGGAGATGACTGTTGATCGCCTTGTTGGATAAATCTTCCCGTTTACTGCTTAAGTTGCAGATTTTGTGTTCTTTTTGCTTCTGAAATTATAACTCCTACATTTATGTTCATTTTGACCCTGTCGTTGGTCAAAATGTTTTTTGTAATTTGGGTGTCGATAAGGAGTTGTTGTTGTTGTTTTTTCTATTCTATTGACTTCCTTTTGAATTGTGACAGGGACCGGATTTGTATTTGTTTCTTCTTCCTCAACTTGAATTTGTTTTGCAGAGAGTCTGGATGCTTCCTTATCGAGTTGAACTAATTTGTTCTCTAATAGATTATCATTATTTTGAATCTTCTCGAACATTTCGTCTTGCGACTGTTTGTCCTCTTTTAACTTCTTGATTTGTTCCTCTAGTTCTTGATTAAGATTTCCCAGATGATGATTTTCTTCTTGTTGTTTTAGTATTCTTCCTTTGAGGTCTTCATTGGAAAGTTCCATCTTTCGACTATTTTTTAGTTTCTTGATTTTCGTAAGCAATGTCTTGTTATGAATTCTTAGTCGAAACAGTTCTTCGGTATTGCTCGCTAATTTTCCATTGATTTTCGCAATTTCTAACTTGTGCTTCCTTTTAATGTCGTCATACTTTTGCTGGAGTTCTTCCTTCTGTTGTTGATGTCGACGTATCTCTAATTCGTGACTTTTTAGCTTTCTCTGGATTTGTGCTAATTCATCATCTTTGTCCATGATGAGCTTGTTTAAACGCTTTGTCTTCTTCTAAATCGTTATCACTTCTATAGGGTGATTCTTCGTTATCTTCGAACGTTTTTATTTTGTCTTTAAGGTCTTGGTTGTGATTTTTTAATTGAGATATTTCTTCATTCTTAGCTGATAACAGTTTCTTGATATCTTCATTAGCTTTTATCAATTTTTTATTTTGTTCTTTTGAGTGATGATTCTCTTGTTCTACCAACTTATGAAGAATGATCTGATTATTCATCTCAAATTGTAGATTTTTATTGCTTTCCTTGTAGTATCCTAATTCGCTTTCCAGTTTCTGTGATTGCAACTGAGTTACCTTGATTGTGTTTCATAATAAAATATTTACCACATATTGGACAAGAGCGATTGCCATTCTTAAAAAATGTCAGATATTGGAATTTCATTTCGCAACAAGGACACTTATTCCAAAATTTGGATTTATATATGGAATCCATAATTTCTTCAACAAATCCACAATGGGCTTCAATGACTTCTTCAATATCTTTCGAGACTTGATTTCAGCTATTTTTAATATCTTCTTGGTCTTCTTTCTTTGACTTGGTCTTCTTTCGTTTATTTGTATTAAATAATATTGTTGTGACAATTATTAATTAATAAATTATTTTGTTTAAAATAATACTATTTTTTTTCTAATGGGAAGCACTTGGAACTTTAAAAATAATAAATATTATTATTAATATAATATTAATAATATTATATAAATAAGGGCTGGTCAAAAACCTATATGGGTCAAAGACCCAGTTTTAGAGAAGCTCCAGAAAATATTGGCCACAAGCCGGAATTTGCCCAAGAAGGGGCTCTACTACCAATTAAACAGTAAAAGTTGTTTCTTACAAAAATAACCAGCATAAATACGCCAAATAATCCATGAATGGATAAATAATAGAATATAAAATTGCTAAGATATGACATGTTTTACAATTACATTGCCTTGGGCTTTATAAGCCATTTTGCACATTTTCGATATAAGTCATGTCTTTTGACTTTTCATAATTATTCCTTATTTAATAATATTATTTATTAAAATTAATTTAATTAGTATTGATATTTATTATTATTACTTTATGTTATGTTATATAAAAAAATTTATATAACAGGTTCTGACATGGATGGGGCCTTTGACATACCTTTTTTATTGGCATATGGTGTATGAGTACTCATTCCTAGTAGATTTGGACATTTTAAGTTCATTGGTGCAGCCGGTTTTCAGTTTCGAGAAGTTGCACGTGAGATATGGGTCATTTTAGCATTCAGCAGTAGTTTGGCCCAGGGAAATCAAAATTTAATGCTTTTCAGTTGATGATGAGTTCTCCTAAGGCGCCAAAGGAAAATATAGGGTGAAGTCAGTCGATTGTACCATATTTCTATGGTGTCAGGCCTACGTTTACAGTCAATTAACTTCCAACTGTGATCCCCGATGAGATATTGACGGTTTTTTGTTCCCGAGGTAGGATTTTGATGCTAGAAAATGGCTAATAAGGAAATCGATTTGGGAAAATGAGGCAAGGATTTGGCATGGAATTGGTTCGAGGCACATTGTTGGGGTCACATTCATCATCCAGCATCAATGTCACTCTGCTTGTGGTCCACACGTCCTAGTATAATTTACTTTGAGGGAGTTTTGATGTATTACTATTTTTGAGGGGGGCATCCTAGTGATTTTGATCATTTCATGATATTATTGATGATTGCAACTTGTTATTGTGCCATGGGGCCATGCTAGTGAAGGATATGTATAAGCTCCTAGCCCCACCATGTGCTAGACCATGTTTTTACACATCTTTATGTGGTGTGCCCCCTCCTTCGGCATTTTTTTAGTGATGCACCCCCCTCTATTATTGAGTTGATCCATGTATGATGTATCTAGCTAATCTTAGCCGTAGATGAGAATGATCTTATCTTATGATCTTGACCCTTGATCTTTTTGGAACTAGGTATTTTGTACTTGAGAGATCTATATATTGAGATGCTCTCTCATTGTAAAGGGACTTTTGGCTCTGAGAATATTGAATACAAGAAAAGTTTTGCAGAATCTCTTGGAAGCTTTGTGAATGTACTTGGATGTGATTGATATGCCTCTTGCTTAAATATTTCAATGGATCTTGCATGCAAACTATATTTTTGAGGAGGTCGTACTGATATTTTGTAAGGTAGCGACTTGGTTGGAGGAGATTTTTAAGACTTCTTGCATCATCTTAAAGGCAAATCGTTTCATCTTCAGGGAGTGATCAATTGTTACTTTGTGCATAGGGTTTTTCTTTGTAGATGATGTACGTTGCTTATCTTTTTCATCCGTTAAGCAAATCTCACTTCGGTAGTTTGATTTTGCAGGTGGAGAAGGGGATGCACTACCTTCACTGGGCAAATTTTTCTCATTTCATGCCGAATCTTGCTCGAAATTGTAACTAGGTGGAAGGATCATCGACATCCAAGGCAGACAGAAGTATTTTCAGGTACGATCTGCAAACCTTGTAGATCGTACCTAAAAATACTTATGTCTTCCTTGGATGTTGATGATCCAAATGTCAAGCAAAACCCTCTTCTTAAAACCCTAATTTTGTAGATCTAACAGATCGAGTGACTTTTTTATGACGGCCATAAAAACCCACTTAGAGATAATTGAAAAAACCCTAGATCTCAAGTTTCATAAAAAATCGACTCCATTTACCCTAGAATATAGCACTTGTCTCTCTAGGTGGGGCGACCTCCTTGGGTGGGTGGTCTATTTTTCAGACCTATCAGTTGGGTATGCTTGAACCCACTTCAATTTCACAGATCTATCCTTCAAGCCATCGGATCTAGCCATTTACTACCCCTATCTACGCTTTTGGGTCCACTTTCTCGACTTTTGCATAAACCCTAGGTGGATCTCATTAGGGTTTTCTTCCTTTTGGATAGATCTCTCTAGATCTAAGTTACTAAACTCTTTGTGGAACATTTTCAATCAAGTTGGGTAATCTTCCTTATCACTAAGCCTCCCCAACTTTGCCCTAACCTTCTTTACCACATCCATTCTCTAGATCTAGTTTCACTTGCTCATTATTCACCTCTTTCATTCATTTATGTACCCCTAGGAGTGTTTTGAGTAGGTGCGCTAGCCCTCATAGGCTAAAAGGGTTTCCCCCTTGATCATTCTCTGGATTGATCTAAAGCGACAAGAACTCGTCCAGTGTGACAACCACCCTTCAACCCGCAGTGGACGAGACCCTTGCGGTGTCACCGGTTAGATACCTTACCTCTACCGTCCGGATGGATACCTTCAGTGGGTAGCTACACTTTGTGTGATAAAAGGCCTCATGCAAGTATAAGGCCAGACATCGTTGATTGAGCAAATGGAACCAAGTATAAACCATCAAAGATTCAATCAAATTAGCCCCTACAAAAACTAGGGCAAACTAACGCTTCGAGGACAAAGTGTCTTAAAGAAGGCAGCAATGTTATGTATATAAATTAAGATAACAAGGTAGCTGATATAATAATATATCAATAAATAAAAAAATTAGAAGTAAAGAGATAGGGTAAACACACAATAATAATAAATAGATACTAATTGACATACCTTTTCATCAAAAAGGCACAAGGCCTCTTCAAATTGTATTTTAAATGGGCCACTCAAATATAAAGCACATTATTCATTATTTTATACATTGAATATTTATGTTTCTTGGTATATCCAATTGAAAACTTCAAATCAATTTTAGCTTCTACTATAGAGAGATTTAGGCCTTCTGCATTATTGTCTAATTGTAGAAGTTTGGCAGAATAACACATGTATTTTTGTTTCAAAAACTAAGTATGCCAAAATTCTGGTAGACAAAAACAGGATGGCTGATTGTAAAAGTTCATCTGCACCTATGGGGAAAGGACTTAAACTTTCAGCCAAAGTTGACTCAAAATCAGCCAATGAGTCAATTTTGAATGAACTAGTGGGAAGTCTGATCTACCTTACAACCACTAGGCCAAATCTTAGCTTTGTGGCCAGTTAAATATCCACATTCATGACAAATCCTAAAGTAGAACACTGGGTAGCATAAAAAAGGGTTCTGAGATATGTTAAAGGTACAATAGATTATAAAATATTTTATGGTGAAAGTGATGCATTATAGTTATCGAGTTATACAGATTCTGATTAGGAAAGATCAGTGAATGACCGGAAATCAACACCTGGTTATGTATTCAGACTTGGAACAGGTGCAGTTCCATGGGATAGCAAGAAACATGTTGTTTCTCTTTCTTCTATCAAGGAAAAATAAAGAACAGCAACAAAAGAAGCACGTAAGGAAGTTTGGCTTAGAACAATACTTGATTTGATGGTTGAGCAAACCAAGCCAACAGTTCTTTTTTAAGACAGTTGGGGTGTTCTAAAATTAGCAAAGAATCCAGTTTTTAATGAACGCAATAAACACATCGACGTACATTGTCATTTCATCAGACAACTTGTAGAAGATGATGAAGTTTAACTTCAATATTGTACCACACAACAGCAGACTACAGAAATCTTCGCCAAGCCGCTTGGTCCAGATAAGTTTGTTAAATTTAGACACAAGCTTGATGTATTTTCCAGAATGACCACTAAGGGAGGATGTTAGTGTAATTAAAATTATGGTCATCTTAGTAAATAGGAGTGTATATTGAAATAAATAAAAGGCATGTTGAAGTGTGCTTTAAGTTAAATTTTAATAAATAAAGTTAAGCGGGAAAGACATTATGCAACCTCTTGTTGATTTTTGTACCTTGTCAGGAGTTCCCTAAGTGACTTTATTTTGCCTGAGTCACTTAAGAGGGAAAATGTGACCCTCACATTAAAGTCACTTAAATGTGACTTTATGACTAAAGTCACTTTTTATAAAGTGAGTAAGTGAGTGAATTTATTTATGAGAAATAAATAAATGAGATATTCACTCTCACTGTGATGTTATAAAAAGGAGTGAGGGAGGCAAAAGTCAATCACTTTTCATTTTACAGATGAAGGAGCTCAGTGAGGTCGAATTGCTCAAGGAGGTCAAAATTCCAAGCTAGGGTTTGAAGTTGAAGTTTTCAGCTAACTGTCTGCACAGTTCCCGAGATAGTACGGCTGCATTAATTACTGGTGTACGGCCACATTTAATGCATTGTACGGCTGCATTTATTGGCTCGGATTTCGAGGAGGAAGTACGGCCAGGTCTGCACGGTTCCCGAGGTGTACGGCCGAATTAAATGCTGCGCAGTTATCGAGGAGTACGGACAGGTGTACGGCTGAGCAAATCGGCACAGATTTCGAGGTATGTACGGCTGCATTTATTGCTGTACGGACAGGTGTACGGACTGCATTAATTAGGGCACGAATTTCGAGGCAATTGTACGGCTGATCTGCTGTACGGCCTGCTGTCTGTTTTGGCACGGAATTCGAGGAGATTGTACGGTTAGGGTTTGCTGTACATGTGCATTTAATTTCTGTCCTACATTTTACTGAAGAAATAAAGCTCTCATCTCAAAACTGGTTTTCCCCGTGGGGGTTTTTCCAGGGCAGCTTTGCCAAAAATATTTGTGTCAAATTGTGTGATGTGCATGTGTTTATTTCCAGCCTGTTAAATTGTTTACAGTGTGTTTAAATTGTTCAAGAATTTCCTAGAAATTGTTCATTAAACCAGCTTGCTGTGAAACAAGGGTTTTCAACACCTCTCTCCTTCTTCACTTGTAAAATGTAAAGACATATTCTATCTAATAAACAAATATTTAGCAGTTCTGCTGGTTCTCTCTCCTATTGTGCACGGCTCTCTTTCTCTTGTCATCTGGTTTATTTTCCTAATGCCCTTAACTCAATCTGCCAATTTCAATGACCTAATCTATTATCTCTTTTTAGGAATCTAACAAAGTTTAGCAAAGACTCCAATCACCCAAGAAAAAAACAATTAAGGAAGTATGTAACCTATCCACTCAAAGCCATATCCTAACAAAGTAAAATTTAACACACTCCAATCATAAAAGAAAATCCCATTATGTCATCTATCCAATCAAAGCCATTCCTCTTATTGAATTTCAAACCCCATTTTTTTCTTAATCGATAATCAAACATAATTTTATCATATTATTAAGTTTAGTTGCCTCTATTCTTAGTGCTTAATATCCAATCTAGGAACACATTATAATATGCAGAATCTAGATAGAGAGATCTATGGAGGTCTGATCGAAGAATAAATCCTTCGTAGTATATCTTCTAGTACTCTAGCAGTCCCATCGACCTACTTGTGTCATCATGTGTTGGACATTAATATAATTATCTTATCTAGATACTTATTTAGCAGATTATATACGAGAAAACATTAAAGCCATCGATAAGCATGTTTTATTATAATTGAATATTCCCAGTTACAACACTAAAACAAGATATAATATATTTTAGTCAAAATAAAAGCTAGAAAGAGACTTCAATGGAAGTGTCCATTTCTAGATTACAAAACCGAAAAGCCCTCTCCATAGGGATTACAATGACATACTACATGATAGAATCGTGATATTATAATAGACAACTAAAGAAAATGAAAACCAAATACGATGACTGCATGAGAGACACTTACAAGGGCACTAGATTCTCATGCTGTATAAAAACTAGCACTTTGACCATCAGCGACAACCCCTTGTTCAAGCCTTCATGCAGGGACCTCATTGTTACTTGTTTCAGTGATAGCTTAACTGAAAATTAACATGAGCAGCATCTTCAAAGATCAAAGCTTATAAAAGCAAAAGGATAAAATTACAACTATACATAATGCTAAAATTTTCCTACAGCAACAAAAGTATAACCTAATGGTTGAGCTACATTGTTTTGATTTCCCAAGGAGGATACAGAGCTATACTATTTTCGTTTTTCAAAGAAGATACAAGTGAAGCAAATCTCTTTGATTTCATCTGCCCCTGCACAAAACAATGAAGTCTAAGGATTATTTCCTCAAGTGGAAAATATTACAAAGGTCAGAATCTCAGATATCTCAAAATGAAAGATCAACAAATTGAGCTTGAATAAAGAAGAGGAAATGTCTGATTAGTAGTAAATATTTAAAGGGAAGGATTTACAATTTTACACACAAGATATTTGAATAAAAAAGAGTTAACCAAGGGCCCTTCAACAAAGCTAAATAAAGCGGGGAAGAAAAATATCCTCTTGAGGTAAAAAATACTCTAAGGTGCCCAATTCAGTAAAGCAAGTTGAAAACAAAGATGAGTGACCAGCCTCTTAAGGTGACATTGAGGATAAAAGTATGTAAAACATTTTAGTCAATGGTGGAATATTGGACTTGGGAATAACTCGGGGAGGGTCAATAGCAAGCAAAATGGGAAAAAATATGAAAATATGGAAATCACAGAAAAAATAGGCAAACATTAAAAAATGCGAAATATTTCATGTTTTCATTTAAGTTTAAATAGAAACTAACAACATCAAATAATCAGATTGCCAAAGAAATGTGAGAGCTCCCGCACCCCCCCAGCCCCCCCAAAGTTGGGAAGGTCATTGGTTCGAGTCTCTTGATCCCCTTGGGGTTAGGCTCCGTAATCAGAGTCGACGGTTTACACCGTTTACCATCAATGAATCATGGGGAAGTAATCGGAGGGTTTTCCACAATATTAATCCTTAAAAAAAATAAGATGTATATAATGTCAAAGGAGACCTGTGCAAATAGAAGTGAAAAAAGAGAAAATGCAGACTGACATCGCCTTTTTAGAGATCTTTTTGCCTCTAGGGTTTTATTTAAAATTCACTGTTTATTGCAAAAATATAAAACCGTCACATAGGAACAAGTGAATAAAAGAGCTTACCAAATGACATTATAATGTATCAAAAGAAAGATTATATCCATTCAGCTAAAACTTCATCCACCTAAATTCTAAAAGAAATACTCACATATGTTATTTTGTACTACATGATGAAAAGACAATAGGTCCACTCTCCAAACATTTTTATACAATCTAACATCAAGGGAAAATTTACATCAAAACCAAAAGCTATATCTCATAAGATATTAGTTGATTAAGTGCAATGGTCACTCGAATATCTATTTCTCAAGGCAACAGAACAAACAAGCTTAAAGCTAGATGGAAAAGCTAATCAACTAACTAAATCATCAAAACTTACTTTATCCTTGCTTGCAATATTCAACATCACACGCAGAGAGTATTGTTGAGGATACATCTGTGCAGCAGAGTGGTGCAGCCCACTATACAATGACAATCAGGGAGTAATGAAGCTGATTCCACTTGAAGTCAAAGCATATAGAAATTTGCCACCACTTCTTCCAGGATGAAGTTCAAAGCAGAGAGATTGAAATGTGTACTGTCCTTGCCAATACCAGCTAGCTAATTTATCTACTAAGCCTTTGACAAGGGACAAATTTGTAAAATTTCATGAAAAGATTGTTGTAGAAATTAACAAATTGATCATTAAGGCCCACTGATAGGATATAATGACTAATTTTAACTTGTGTATATACATAACTTCAGTGTTAGTGTTAGGCCTATTTTTAAAGTCAATGTAACTTAGGCTAGTAAATAAAATACAAAACTAATTAAGACATACTCTTGTACTCTTGAGAGCTACAATTATTATGTCCAAATCTATGTACTTATTGTTATCTACGAAACTGAATGATCATGTCACATCATACACTCTTCTCTTCAATATTTTGCTCAACAACCAGCAATATCTTCTACATATTTAGGAGAAATTTCAACCTCATCATTATGTGTGTTAAGTATAACTCAAAAGTATACGCAACTGCAATATGGTCACTTTATCGGTAACATGTGACCATCATAAAATTATAATGTTGAGGTTAGAAGTTAGATGGCTAAGCCACCATAACCAACCTAGAGTGGTACAAATGGAGTATTAAGAGATGATTAGATGAGAGAGTGATATATATGTCTTGTGGGTAGGCTATCTCAAGTCCTTGTTTATGTACTTGCTAAAATATCATCAATAATGTTAGTTTTTGTAGCTCGGAGGTACTCCTGCATCAGGTGCCTAGGTTGCAGGGGTCCAAGATGATGGGATCTCATTAAAATTTTAAATGTCATTAAGTGACTTTATTAAGAGCATTTATTAAAGTACCTTTTGATGTGACTTTATGATTTTAAAGTGAGATGTACTTTATTAAAGTGACTTTCACTTTATAAAGTGACTTAAGTCATAAACTATACTTTTCAACTATTTTGGGTAAAGTGACTTTTCGAAAAGAAGAGATTTTATATAGCTATGACTTAAGAGATTTAAGTCATCTTGAGAATAAATCCCAGCCTTAGGTCTTGTGGGCCAAGATCTAATCTCAGCCCTAGAAGACGAAGAGACAAGAGGAGTTTCCCTAATGAGGAAAAAAAGACACATTGAGATTTCATTGACATGCATTCCAAGAGAAGTTGGAGAGTGGCACAAATTTCAAGAGGGAGTCTTGGAGAGAAGATGGAGTAGCTCGAATCCCTAGGAGAGTTTTGTGAGCAGAAGGGAAGCAAGGTAGCAGCAAAAGGGGGGCTTGAATCCCAAGGTGGGACACAAATTCCAAGCCAATGTACATCCATTGAAAACGACATATCGAACAGTTGAATTGATGGGGTTGTACTGCTGAGTTTAGCTGCACAGAAAATGAGAAGCATGTGGCACAATTTTCGAGGCAGCTTCATGACAGTTGAGTGGAGGTCATACTGTTGAAGAAGACTGGCACAAAAATCGAGAGAAGACTGCTGTAGCTGAGTCTATACTGTTCTGTACAGTTTGGAATACCTGTGGGGTGCATTTTCCAAGGTTGCGAGTGCACAGTTGTCAAGGTGATATTCAGGCTCAGATTTCAAGAAGTATTTCTGCCTGTACTGTAAATTTTATAGGTGTACTATACTGTTGTATTGTCAGGAGTATTACTGTTGCTCCATAATAAAATTCTCTCTTACTGGTTTTCCCCAAGGTGTGGGGTTTTCTAGGGTCAAGTTTAGACCAAAATGCCTGTGTTAATGTGATATTATAGTCTGCTAGTTATGTGTGTTTTTTTCGTTGCAAATGTACCTTCTAAACAGTATATCAACCTATAGACATGTCTCAGATATTGGTCAACAGATGTGTATGATTATTGTTAATTGTTGACGACTGATATCGAAGGTTTATTAAATGTTTGACATAAGTTCTTAGTGGTTGTGTGTGAACAGAGGTCTGAACTTATTCATTTTTTTAGATGGTATCAAAGTTGGGGCTCTGAGAAGACAGTGGGCAGTAGTGTAGCAGCTGTAGGTGCATGTGTTTTGTGGATTGTGACAGCTGAGTTGGAGTTTGACAAAGGCGGGTAGAGATTGCCTTGTCTTGCAGGGTGAGTTTACAGACTTGCAGAGAGAGAAATTTTGGTCACCAGAAAGATATTTTTATTTGCATTTTCCATGAAAAGGCCACGGAGTTGAGGATAGAGGACAAGTTGGATGGGGCAGCCAACTTCATTCCTTGGAAAGTGAGAATTGTGTTAATGCTGCAGGAGAATGAATTGTGGGACATCGTGAACAGCACGAAAGCTAATCCAGTGCACGTACTCGCTTCTACAGATGCAGCAACGTTGGCAGCCTTCAACAAGAAAGACATCAAGGCTAAGAGGATTATCCTTGATGCAGTGAAGGACCATGTCATTCCTCATGTGACTAGTAAGGATCATGTCTATGAGATGTGGGATGCCTTAACCTGCTGATGAAATTGTCATTGATGCCAACATGGACTTGCAATGGCCCCACAGATGTCATTGATGCCACCAAGTCCCACTTGCAGTGCCTTGACCCCTTACAAAGTGGTTTTGCACCTTGTAGTGCTTTGGATCCCTTACAACGTGGGTTTGTGCCTTGAAGCACCTTGTACCCAGTTGACAAGGTCCATGTACCCACAAGCTTGGATCTTGAAGCCACCACCTTGATGAAGACATTGAATAACTTGGAGATGGTCCTGAAGCCCTTGCAGACTATGGAGAAGCCTTAGATGTGTTGGAGAAGCATTAATGACCCATTCTGTGGTCATTCATGCTCTGATGATGTCATGGTACCCCAAGAGAAGGTTTGGCAACCCCACAGGTAATGTCATGATGGATATTGAATCTTGGGGGTATCCCGGTGTGGTTGAGGTGGTGGAAGAAACCCATGACGACCCTTGCTTGATGAAGAAGCTCTTAAAGAAGTCACTTGAAGTTGTTTCACCCACATTTGATGGCTTAATGGTCCTAGTACTCTTAATGGAGATGATGTGGTCATTGATGACCTTGTATGATCTTTGACATATTGTGGATGCCCTTGGCTTGATAAATAAGGCTTTGAAGAAGCCTTTTGACCCACACACTAGATGGTTTAATGGCCTTGAAGAAATGAAGATGATGTGGGCACTTGGGGTCTTGGAACCCTTGGGGATGTCCCTAGGGAAAAAAGGAAGATGAAGGCACCCACATGCATATGATGGTGATTGGGCACTTGGACTTAATGTATGATGAACCCAGGGTTTGTAAAAATCAATGGTCATGTAAAGAAGATTAAAAACCTACTTCATATATATATACACTTGAATTTATAGAAGGTGAAGTGGTCAGCCCAGCCTTGGAAGATTGTTTAAAATAAAGTCACAATAAATAAAAATTCAATATGACAAGTCGGCTCCACAAGTTAATTTAAAAAAAAAAGGAAAATTAAAAAAAAAAATACAAAGATGAATGTCGGCTCCATAAAATTTTTATAAATACGCCACCAAGTTTCATTATTTTGATGTGAAATTTCGGATGAGATATTGAGCTCTGAATTTCGGACTGTTATGACTGAGGAAATTCGGATGGCAGCAGTAACACAGGAACAGACAAAAAAAATTTGTGATTTTTTTTATTTTTTTTGGTTTAAAAGTGGACTGAGGCAGCCAGAGTCCACTAGAAGAGCAGCTGCAATGGAGTAAAGAATTCTGTGGTATTTTACATCTGGATATTTCGATGGCCTTATGACTGAAATCAGAACAGCAGGAGCAGTCAAATTCACGTGGGAGCAGCAGACCCTAATATTTGAGGTGGTATCCTCCACAGACCCTAACTTTGAAGGAGTGTTTACAACAGACCTCTCTTTACAGCAGTCACCTTTTTGGTCTTGAGTTTGTTTAGAGCAGTCCTTTGGTTTTATGTGGGGTCAATCAAATGTTGTGACAAGAAGAGAGCTCGTGACTGTGATAGCAGCAGAATAAAAGACTTGAGGTCTTGATCCATACAATCAGCAAATGAGAAGCACGTGACAGCAAGAAAGTATGCATAGAGGAATTTCGGAGTTTAGGAGCAGACTTTTGCAACAGCAGATTCGTGGTGATTGGAAGCATTGCCACACCTTACAGTTCAAAGGTTGAGTCTAGGGTCTCCTACAGAAGTCATAAATATCCCAAATGTGAGTGCAAAGTGTTAATGAAAGGTAAGATAACTTACACTCCATGATGATGGAAACATGACACTATATTCTTGGATATTGCAAAACCTTGATGATACACTTTATAATGATGCCCTAATTCCAACCAGTGATGTTGATACATGTATGATGATGATGTTGTTGAGGTAGATAAAACAGCGATACTTGAACATGTTCAGTAATGTACAGTATACAGTGATTGTATATTCAATATATATATAATTGACCAGCAGTATTTGCATACAATGATACAGTGAGGTGGTGAAACAATGATACTTCTACCTTATGATGCATATACAATACATACACACTTATACATGATGACATGATGTCTTGTATGCA